>CM029548.1:2252464-2407464 GCA_017141385.1 Sogatella furcifera | reverse complement strand
TTGAAGTACAGTCTGTCCAAGCAAAGAAGACCCTCTGGCAAGATAGGAAAATGACTCCAGCTCGGTCAATATTCATTCAATAATTTTAAATTGGGTTCAAATAGTAGGTCAGAATGTTTCCTACAATTTGAGACCAAATTCATAAT
This sequence comes from Sogatella furcifera, assembly GCA_017141385.1. NCBI lineage: Eukaryota > Metazoa > Arthropoda > Insecta > Hemiptera > Delphacidae > Sogatella > Sogatella furcifera. The sequence continues at coordinate 2,407,318 of CM029548.1, read as the reverse complement.
TTTAATCCAATATTGAACGAGCTGGAGTCATTTTCCCATCTTGCCAGAGGGTCTTCTTTGCTTGGACAGACTATCGTAGAAGCATAGCATGTTGTATGTTACTAATTCTATAGTAAACAAATTCAAGAGTAAACAAATTCAAAAGGAAAGCAGTATATTCCACTAGATAATAATGTATCGTGACTGAATAGATAATGCAGTAACTACATATATTCAATAGGGTACTATGAACAATTTATAGATTCTTGATATTCACTGTTCAGAAATATTACGTAGTGTGTCGCGTATTATAACGAACGATTTCTATTGGTAGAACGAGTAAACGAGTAGGCTGGTACTGTCTTGAATACTCGACTCCCATTGGTCAGGCCCTCCCACTCCGCGTGTTGAAAGTGGGAGTGGAAGGTCTCGTCCAATCACAGAGCTTCGTCGCACTACGATTAGGTTCCGCCATTCTGCTCACAAAGGCAGCCATTTTCTCGGTATATATAGGACTATACGAAGCATATTTATTGGAAGCTAGAGCTGTTTTTGGTTAAACTTTTTATTCAAAACGATTGATTTGGGTGCTTCAAAAGTAAAATCTTATTAACCTTTTAGAATTTTAATTGACAAATCCTCAATACCCCTTTAATAGGAGGTCATGGGCGGCTTAAATATCAAATATAAAAAATCAAATATTGATGAAGGGAGGGAGGAGTTTTCAATTCCAAGTTGAATTAGCAGAGCATAAAAAACTAGAAAAGTAAAATGAAATTTTGTGGAATGAATTATTAAGGTTGGAAGAAATATGAAGTAGAATTAAATTACATAAGTATTAGCACCATTTATTACAGCAGTGGAGCTATTAGTCTGTGATTCAATTTCCTTTAAATGAGATACACAATATGATACAAGGATTCAATGAGACAATAGAAAACAAACATATGATACAAACATTTCGATAATAACGATAGGCCTACAAGTTCTTTTAATGCGATTGTTGCATTTTTCTACGTTTTTCTACGTAAAAGTGATGAACGATTGTGAGTTTCTCAATAATTATTGGATCGAGAAATATTGTAATTCCAAAATCGTAGCGTCATTTTACTATTTCCAGCTTCCTATAAGGAAATTGTAATAAAAGCTTCAGAAGTTTGTGATGAACTGGAAGTAGTAGAATGACGCTACGATTTTGGAATTACAATATTTTCTCGATCCAATAATTATTGAGAAACTCCCAATTGTTTATCACTTTTCGTTGTCTGAACAAACTTATCACTTTCCAACTATGAACTTACAATAAATACTCTAAAACTCAAATACTTTTTATCTCGTGATTTTCATCACAACTAAACAATTACAGATGATTACAATAATATAAAGAGCTGAACAATTACTTTATATTATTGAAAGCACTAAACATTTACTTAGGCTTAGGGTTGAGCATTCAGGTAACCTAAAGTACGATTTTCCATCTCGAAAAACGAGCAAAACCTTCTTTCTACAGTCTGCTTCCAAGCAAAGAAGACATTCTGGCAAAATGGGAGAATGACTCCCACTCGGTCAATATTGGTACAAAAATTATAAATTTGTTCTCAAATTGTGGATAAAAATGTTTCCTACAATTGAAGATCAAATTAATAATTTTTGAACGAATATTGACAGAGCTTCATTTTTCCATCTTGCCAGAATGTCTCCTTTGCTTGGACAGACGATAGTAGCGGTTTTTCTGGTTAGAAAAGTCTTGGAATAAGCGAAGCGCGGTCAACCCAGTACACTGAAGAGTATTGCAGCAACTTTTGTCCGTTTCCAGTAACCACCATACACAGAACTGGCGCGTATTTTTCAAAAACTTTTATTCTCCGAACTCTTTTCAACCCACAGAAACTGACCAACTAACTACTGTTCATTGTTTCGGATTTTTACCCTGTTTCTATCTCCTCGATTTCGGTGCTGAGAAGAAAGTTGAGATAGATTTCCATCACTACATGACGCGGGCACAAGATGCAATATAATCAAGTAATTGTATGTAATGGTATAAGCGCGGACTCAAATGTAGGGCTCAAGATTCAGTTGAGATAGGTTGTTATTACTACAAGTCGCGGACACATGATGCAATTGAAACACGTAGCTGTATGAATTAAAAATTAGCTGACCATTGTGCGTTGCCTTTTACAACTTCGTGTTTCTATTGCATCTTGTGCCCGCAACATGTAGTAATGATGGAAACGAGGCTTTATCTGAATTCTACGTGAAGATACTGGGATGTCATTTATATCTTCAGATATACAGTAATATGTTTATAATAAATTCAGTTTGAATGATGGCCAATTTGAAATGTCAGGTAAGCTCGAAATCAAACTGATTAATCTTATATTTTCGAAATAAAAAATCTTTGCTTTAAACTGTTCTTCAACGTGATGCACTGGCGGCTCGTGCCCACGAAACAGGTGAAGTGCCCGTATCTTTTACTGTACAGCACTTCACCTGTTTCGTGGGTACGATCCGCCAGTGACGTGACGATGAGAATGTTGAAAGCTCTGATAATCATTTTTATCCCTGAAAACCAGTCAATCACTGACTAAATTCACAGAGAATACATACTTTGAGTAGTTGTGAAATTGATATTGTGGTAGTTATCCATAATAAATGAAAAGACAAGATGTTGTCAAACCACTAATTTATTAGAAAATCGAGATACCTTGTTTCGGTTGTTACACCATTATCAATCTCTGGTAAACTCAGAGTTTGCCAGAGATTGATAATGGTGTAACAACCGAAACCGGTATCTCGATTTTTAATAAATTAGTGGTTTGACAACATCTTGTCTTTTCATTTATTATGAGAATACATACTTTATGCTAGACATTTTCTATTAATTTCTATTACCATGTTGATACAACGTTATGAATTGTTCCACAAAAAATTAATCGTCATTAAACTTGTATCAATATTTTTGGAATAAATTGATGAAAAATCACTTTATTGTAAGAGGTTAGATAGAGTTCAATTGATTTGTTTCTATTGTAACTGTCTTGTGACCAAATTATTGTAACCATGGTTATTGCAATGAATAATAATTATAACTTTGTTTTATTATAGCCTAACAAGCCAAGGGTTTATTTCTCTTGAACTGCTTCTTCGAAACATTAATTTGAGTTCTGGGTGTGTGGGGGTGAGAATGAGACAAGTAGGCTATAATTATTATTATTTGTTTCCTGCTTCCGCTTGGTGCGGTTATTAGCCAACCTAACCAGGCAACTGTCTGTCAGTCTCTCTCTCTCTCTCTCTCTCAATCACTCATTCTCTCTCGGTCACATAAGTTACTCACTGATTGACTGACAGCTAAATGATTCTCTTGTTTCTCCCTAATCATTATGCTCAGCCTTTGTTTCTCGCATCTTATTTTTGTTCTTCTACTTCTTAACTTTTTCTTTGTTTTCTTCTTCTTCTTCTCCTTTTTCTTCGCTTTTCCGCTCATGCCTACCAGCTGTGACTAAGCAAGCAACTGTAAATGATCCATAAAGAATCTTCCAGTGCAGTAACATTTCAGCTCGATTTACACAAATGAATTTGCAAAATAATAAAATATGGAAGATATAGGCTCTGTCGATGGATACTAGCTCATAAATAACAATAATGTACCATTAATTTGGTACCAATAAAATTAATGTACCATTAATTTGGTACCAATAAAATTAATGTACCATTAATTTGGTTTCGAAAAAGGAGCCTATACGTTGAAAGGCACATGATTTACCACTACTCGCGGCTCGTGCCCACGAAACAGGTGAAGTGCACGTACCTTTTACTGTACAGCACTTCACCTGTTTCGTGGGCACGAGCCGCCAGTGCTACTCGCATAGATTTTGATTGAGGACAATTTTTGAAGCATGATTTGAACCACTCCAAAGTGACTCTTCGAAAAACATGAATAGCTCTCACATCACACTATAAGTAACCATTATTGGCTTCGAAAAATTCGTAGTAAGCACAATAATTATAATTATAGTTTGTTGAAGGAAATGATTTCCTCAATCTACTAAAGTATCTAATTCTTAAACAACTTAGAAGATTCATAACTGAATCTTCTTTTCATTTCCCCACTACATTTTTTCCAATTATATCACAGCTGTCGCCAAAAAGTTAGGTGGCTTCGTCTGTCTCTAGTACGTGATTTAATCTTCTAAATTATTTTTATTTTAATAACCTATCAAAATGAAAACCTACTTGAATGAAAACCTATTTTCATTCAATTTCAAATCTTATCGACAACATTAGCTGTAAGAGCGCACAAGGAGCAGACGAAACCGCCCAGCTTTTTGACAAACAAAACTCAATCTCAACACAGGAAAAACACGCTGAACTTCACAGAAATACATGACCATCATTTGTCCGAATATTTATTTGGTTCAGTGGTTGAACCAAAGCTATTGGGCAACAAGACAAGACAAAAGAGTTGGTGAAGAGAGAAAGAGATAAAGAGATTGAGAGTAAAAGTTTCAAGCAGAGAGAGAGAGGGAGAGAGAGAGAGAGAGAGAGAGAGTGATAGTTAGAGACGAGGCTGATTGATTGAGGTTTGAGTAGACAAAGAGGCAGTAGCAATGAGTCGAGGAGTAAGGAATATTGATGGACCACATGAGGTGAGTCTGGTGAGGCAACTGCTTAATGAGGTCCATACATCCCTCACAAGGCTGTAGTCGGTCTTAACCCCCCCCCCCCTACCCACCATCACCCTTTCGCGGGCAAATTAATGGCTTCCGAGGCTCTGCTCAACTGTAACTGATTTATTCTTTCTTTCATTTTGTACAATGTTTCTATTTGGCGTGGAGAAATTAGATTGAATATAGAATATTCGTTTTTTAAAAAAAGGCTGGTAGAATATGTTGATTGACCTGAATGTTATTTACAATGTCCTTGATTTTATCTGAACTTTATAATATTTTCTCAAGCTATGTGTTCGCGGTTCCATTTCCTTCGAAGGAGATACACATGAAAGAAGGAGAAGATACACAGCGTGAAACGTAGGCCTATATTAAGTAAAATTAAACAATGATAAAATTTAAAGCTTTCCAAATTATTTACACGTCTTGTACCATATTATGGATCAAATTTGTTGGACTTCAGTATAGCCTATATTTTTCTCTTATACTCTTGGAAAAAAGTTTACCATTGATACTCAATTATTGATTCATTCTTAAATCCATCAAATAAACTATGAACTCTGGTGTTGGTGAATTACCATTGTAATCAATTCAACTGGAATTAGAATTTATGTTGATGACATTTTATTCGATCACAAGCGATGTATTCAAATACAAACTTTTTATTTGCATTTAAATTCATTGAAGTAATTTCCACAACATCTAAAGAATTTCTGCATTGTCAACATACACCTAAAATATGAGTTGAATTCAAACCTATTAATTAGGTTTTTATTTCATAAAGTGAATAAATGTGTGTGATATGACTTTAATATTGTCTACTATTCCTTTAATGGATTGTCCACTATTCCTTTAACTTCTTTCTACTATATCTTTAATGGGAGAGAAAAAAATTATGACTATCAAATTTAAAAATTCAATACTTGCATTTTCATTAACAAGATGCGAGTGCTTCCATCATACAAGTCGTCCTTATTCTATCGATTAAATGAATTCTCTATCCATGCCAAGTAAATAGCAGTCCTCCATTTTCCTAGTTACACAAACTTTCATTGCTCAGCTCCTCCTGTTCTCGAAAGTGGGAGTGAACAATTCTAGTAGGCAACCAATCGGAGCAGCCCAATGAAGGCGTGGCCCAGCTCAGCCAATCGGACGTAGCCATTCTGTCGGTGCCAGTCACAAACGAAGAAGACAAAAAGCAAATAAGACAAGATGGAAATATGACTTCAGCTCAGTCAATATTGGTTCAAATTTGGCTTAAAATTCCAAGTAAAATATTCTGCTCTACTATTTCAAAATAGATTCATAATTTTTAAACCAATATTGTCCAAGGTGTCATTTTTCATCTTGCCAGAATGTCTTCTTTGCTTGATCAAACTAATGACTCTCAGAATTCTCTGTAGCAAAATATCAGTTGAATTTAATTATTCACGATACATTACTTCAAATTTATTATGAATCGATAATAGCTTATGGTTTCATTATAAGTTAATTAAATTTTGTCGGATAACAATATGGTTGTAAAAATTAAATGATGAATTCAAATTCATATGATACGTATGACTTGAAAATACGAAATCATATTCAATTAATGTCACATTACTCTCTATCAAGAAAATCAAATTATTTTAGGCTACTTTATAATGTGGATTATAAGATTCGAAAAATTTGATGATTTTAGTCCATCAGTACCTAGGCTAATTTCAATTAGTGGAAATCTATAAATCGGCACCAAGCAGTATATTATACAGCCCACTATAATCATGAAATAAAATTACATTAGGTCAGAAAATTTTATTGTAACAGAAAGAAGTAAATTCTTTTAAATAGAAATTCCAATTAAGAATATTTTTCGTAGAATCTAGTTTGATACTTTTGGTGCATTTCGTTCGAAAAAATGCACTATTGGTCTTGCACTGACAATCGAAAATTTATGATGTGATATATTTTTTACACGTTTCCGAGCCCCTAGAACACAAATCTGATGTCCGTTCAAATTCATATATCTCTATATATGTATTTATATATGTACAGATTCTTGTTAACACGATAACTCCCGAAGGGCTTGTCGGAGAGCGGCCAAATTTTGCACAAAAATCATTAGTGTTAATATCTCGGTCAAGTTCGTTAACCAGGCAAATTGGTCCAAGGGAAGGGGGTGAAATAAGGGGATGACATTTTTTTAAAATCACTACAAATCGATCAATAACTTGATCGTTTTGGAAATTGGTGTACCCTTATTATGCCCTACAATTTGAGCCATCAACGGACAAAATCCAATCAAAAATGGCGGACAAAATGGCGAATAATATTTCGAAAATTGTGTTTTTCGAAAACGGCACCTTTGAATTCATACCCTGAATAGCTCATTAAAAGTCATATGATTTGGGCCATCATAGAATTGCATTTGAAATGCACTCTTTCCGACCGCCAGCTGCCGGAGCGAAGTTTTAATTAAGTTAATTTTACTTTAGGTTTACTGTTTTCTATTGATTGTTCTGCCAACCACAAATGCTGTGGATCGCGATTATAAAATACCGTAAAAACCGTTTGAAAAAATAATAAAGTTTGATTTAAGATGGTGGACTAAAATTTTGATGTCATATTTGAATATAATTCCAAATTTTAGTATGATCCTCCTTGTCACCTACCTTAAAATTACCTTCAGCCTATGTAGGGAATATTGAGGCATTTCCATACACAATGTAATCACTCTGTATAGCGTGAAGATGCGTTTTTATTAGAGACAGGGGTGGATACCTGTGATACTACTTGTCAAAAAAGAAGATAACAAAAAAACACGTAAAACAGGCAAGTGGCATTGAAAACGAAAAGCTACACCTTTCCCCTTTACTTCCACTCCTTCACCCCCTCATTCTCCACCACTACCTCCTACCTCTTCTTCTTCTTCATCCCCCTCGCCTTTTCATATACCTGGCAGACGATAAAACATGCCCACCCTGTATATAATGTGAAGGTGAATGAAAAGGTGATTGTTTACATGTTTTTCGGGGGAAGTTTCACCAGGCGATCTTTGATCGGTGTGGGGGGTGGGTAAGGGTAGACAATAATAATTTCCCCCAGAGGGTTGCATCATCCCCCAGTAGTAGCCAAGTGACACGCCAGCCAAGGGTGGAAAAGTATAAGGGTAGATAAGTACTTTGTAAAAAAGGCGACAGCAGTTCATTTGCTGCTTTTTACAAACAATATATACACTCGTAAGAGCATTTCTCTTGAAAAAAATGATTTTGAAAAGCGAGCGCCTTCTGTCCAAGCAGAGAAGACATTCTGGCAAGATAGGAAAATGAATACGGCTCAGTCAATATTGGTTCAAAAATGTTTAATTTGGTCTCAAATTGTAGAAAACAATCTTACCTACAATTTGAGACCAAATTAATAATTTTTGAATCGATATTGACCGAGTTGTAGCTATTTTCCCATCTTGCAAGAATGTCTTCTTTGCTTGGACAGACTATACACAGAAACACGGCTATTATTTATTATAGACGAGGGTTGTTGGGTAGGGTATGGCCCGAAAAAATGATGATGAAAAAAACACTTCTGTGTTATTTAACTTTAATATCTTCGCCTTGTGAATTGAAAGAAACGCGACAAACGAGCTGGCTGCCTGCCTGGGTCAGCTAACATTAATTACCTCTTGTTACTCTCCTCCTTCACCTCCTCCTGCTCCTCCTCCTCCTCCTCCTCCTACTCCTCCTCCTCTTACCTCCTCCTCCTCCTCTCCTCCTCCTCCTCCTCCTCTCCTCCCTCTCCTTCCTCCTCCTCCTCCTTTCATTCCGATTTGAATCGCGGCTCACGTCAGAGCCAGCGGTCACCCCGCATAACCACTGACCACCATTTTCCATCTCCTAGTCCTTCTGCCTCTTTCCTCAATTCTCGTGCTGCTCTTTAATTTTTCTCCTCCTCCTTCTTCTTCTTCTCCTTCTTTTACCCTCGTTTTTCTTCTTTTTATTATATTTTTCGTTTTTTTCTTTCTCCGCTTTCTCTTCATCTAGTTCTCCTCCTCCTTCTCTGCTTTCTATTTTTCTTCTTCTTCTTCTTCTTCTTCTTCTTCTTCTTCTTCTTCTTCTTCTTTCTTCTTCTTCTTCTTCTTCTTCTTCTTCCTTCTTCTTCTTCTCCTTTCTTCTTCTTCTTCTTCTTCTTCTTCTTCTTCTTCTTCTTCTTCTTCTTCTTCTTCTTCTTCTTCTTCTTCTTCTTCTTCTTCTTCTTCTTCTTCTTCTTCTTCTTCTTCTTCTTCTTCTTCTTCTTCTTCTTCTTCTTCTTCTTCTTCTTCTTCTTCTTCTTCTTCTTCTTCTTCTTCTTCTTCTTCTTCTTCTTCTTCTTCTCTTCTTCTTCTTCTTCTTCTTCTTCTTCTTCTTCTTCTTCTTCTTCTTCTTCTTCTTCTTCTTCTTCTTCTTCTTCTTCTTCTTCTTCTTCTTCTTCTTCTTCTTCTTCTTCTTCTTCTTCTTCTTCTTCTTCTTCTTCTTCTTCTTCTTCTTCTTCTTCTTCTTCTTCTTCTTCTTCTTCTTCTTCTCTTCCTTCTTCTTCTTCTTCCTTCTTCCTTCTTCTTCTTCTTCTTCTTCTTCTTCTTCTTCTTCTTCTTCTTCTTCTTCTTCTTCTTCTTCTTCTCCTTCTTCTTCTTCTTCTTCTTCTTCTTCTTCTTCTTCTTCTTCTTCTTCTTCTTCTTCTTCTTCTTCTTCTTCTTCTTCTTCTTCTTCTTCTTCTTCTTCTTCTTCTTCTTCTTCTTCTTCTTCTTCTTCTTCTTCTTCTTCTTCTTCTTCTTCTTTCTCCGCCCATTCTTTTTTCCTATTCTTCTTTGTGCCAGATTGGGAGAAAGTGAAGAAGTCCTTCTTTCTACTGTGTCAGTGAGCTCTTCTCCACGAGAAGTTAGGAGAATAAAAGAGAAGAAGCACTCTTCGTGGTTTGCAGTTGAAGTTTCAGTTCTATAGCGAGTAATAATAAAATGAAAATATTCTTTATTAGGTGGAGTTACAACTTGTTAGTCCTTTCTATCACTCTTTAGTTGAACTTTTAGTTCACTCTTTAGTTCAACTTTAGTTGAGTATGAGATACTGATACTGTTCAATCTCTGCCTTGAAAGACCTTGAAAACTCCTCAATAATTTCGTGAAATCTGTTTGTGAATACCTTCACAAGTTGATAGCTTGAATGAAACCACTCTTTAATTAAACAAATGAGTAGACACACAACATGGGACTCGGTTACAAATCGGTAACCCTGGAGTAAGTTATCTTAATAATTAAACTTAAATATATACTTAGTAGCCTATTATTGTACTTCTTCATTATTGCTACTATACAATTTTGTCAATTTTCAAAACTTCCATCCATTCATTACAGCATTCTATTAAGTACAATATCTATTCAGTTTTTTCTTTTTTTATTATTTCTTATTGCAAACAAATGACCATCATGCCATAGAGATGTTCTACAGCTTGTCATGATATATTTAATATCTATTATACGTTATATCCTATATTAAGGATATTAAACACAGGGTGTTTCAGGAGGAATGTGCAATACTTCTCAGGCTGATTCCTCACACCAAGTAGACAAAACAGTTCCATGGGACCAACCCCAAAAACGCTTTGTTACCGAGATAACAATGGCGAAAAATTGAGATTTTTCAAAAAATATTAATTTTTCTAATTTTTTAGAGGCTTTAGTAAGGTTCTAAAATGATTAATTCCGAAATGATTAATTGACAAAACTTAGCACAAGTGATGAATTTGTGTTTAGTAGCGATTTTGCGATTTTTGATCGCTATTTCTGAGATTTGGGTAAGATTTACACAATTGCCGCCATTTAACTTTTTCTCAAGAATCCGACTCTCTTCAATGCAATTTTATGATTCCTTATCCAGTTATAGCCCTTATTGTTGAAAAATGGCGTTTTTAGCATATTTTTCGAATTATCTCAATAACCGTTCAAGTTACAAACTTGGAACTGGTTTCATTGAATTCCTCAGCTAATTTTACATAGGAATTTACTATTTTAGAACCATACTAAAGCCTCTAAAATATTAGAAAAATTGATATTTTTTTAAAATCTCAATTTTCCGCCATTGTTATCTCGGTAACAAAGCGTTTTTGGGGGTTGGTCCCATGGAACCTTTTTGTCTACTTGGTGTGAGGAATCAGCCTGAGAAGTATTGAACATTCCTCCTGAAACACCCTGTATTTAATATTTTTTATACGTTATATCCTATATTAAGGATATTAAATATATTCAGTGCTCATCATCATGTTCATACAGGAAATGTACAACCCCATTCATGTCAAGTTGTAAAACATCTCTATGGCATGATGGTCATTTGTTTGCAATGAAAAATAATGAAAACTCTCACTCCACCACACATAATCATTTATCTTGTGAAATCCGTCTTTGGTGGTTCAGCCCTTAGTAGTGCCAATTGCTTTTGTTTCATCTCTTCTCTAAAAATCAGCAAACCATCTCTGGTGGACTTCCTGACTGGGATAGAAGTATTCATGCAGAGAAAGCAGAGACACTGGCGGCTCGTGCCCACGAAACAGGTGAAGTGCTGTACAGTAAAAGGTACGAACACTTCACCTGTTTCGTGGGCACGAGCCGCCAGTGAGCAGAGAACCAACAGAAAGGGTGCAAAAGTACAGATTGATTGAATGTAGGAGGTATAGTCGGTCCAAGCAAAGAAGAACCTCTGGCAAGATGATAAAATGACTCCAGCTCGGTCAATATTACTTCAAAAAATATTGATTTGGTCTCAAATTGTAGATTATAATGTTTCCTACAATTGAGAGCAAATCAATAATTATTGAACATATATTGACCGACCTAGAATCATTTTCTCAACTTGCCAGAGGCTCTTCTTTGCTTGGACAGACAGAGTCCAAAGGAAGAAGACATTCTCACATGATGAGAAAATGACTCGAGCTCGGTCAATATTGGTTCAAAAATTAAAATTTTGATCTCGACTTGTAGATAAGAATGTTTCCTACAATTTGAGACCAAATTAATAATTGTTGATTCAATATTGACCGAGCTGGAATCAATTTTCCATCTTGCCAGAATGTCTTCTTTGCTTGGACAGACTATAGAAGGGTGGGGAGAAGGGTTAGAGGAGAATGTGATGCGTGGAAGGGAAGAGGAGGAGGTGGGGATGAAATAAGGAGATGTGAAGACATGATAAAGAATAGACGATTAACGGAGGAAAGGAGTAGAAGTTCAAAAATGAGGTAGAGGGAAGAAGGTGGAGGGACAATCAGAAAATAAATAGCAAAAAGGAGGAGTTTGGAAATGGAAGAATAAGAACGTGGAAATGAGGAGGAAGATAATTGGTTGATTGAAATCAGAATGGATTGAGAAGAGGAGAGAGTGAAGAAGAAATGTTGGAAGACTTAAAAAGATGGAAAAGAGTACAAGATGAAGGAAGAGAAAATTGTGCATGAAATAGAATAGAAAGTGAAGGTGAAGATATTATAGAGAGGGAGAATTAGAAAATATTGCTGAAAAGGAGCAGAAACCGAAAAAGGAAAATAATAGAGAAGAAATAATAATAAGAAAAAGTCAAACCCTCACCATCAACTTATGACAAACATGGTAGTTATGCAACGTACAAAAGTTTAAGAAATGAATTGTTGGTAAGAAAGGAACGCAAGGAATGGTTCATAATTATTATGATGAGCGATGAGGGGTGGAGGTTACTAGTAATTATACTCACACTTTTAAAAATGTCTGACAACCGCTTCGGTGAGGGGGAAGGAATGAAACCATTTTGGGGGTAACCTCGAGAAGTGTCTGTTGGGGGGGAGGGGGCTACTATTACATTCTATTAGGTGGTAGGTAGATAAGCTCTGCTGGTGTTGGTGTCACGCTATTCTAGTGATGGCTTAAACACCCCCCTCCCCCCAACTAAAAAGGGGTACAAAGTGGGTGAAGCAGGGGGTAATCAGAGAGCGGGGGAGATGGGTTAGCGTGCTAGGCTGTTACAAGCATTACCAACTCACTCACACACTTTACACAACCTACTGGTGTAACTTCTCAGTTGGAAAAAAATGTATTCACCATCTCTTCTACATGGTTTTCCAAGTTGGAAGTTACATCAAATACGTGCTGGTATAACGTTGGCCACGCAATCACGCAACACCACCTACTTTAACCTTCTCTTTTCACCCCCTTTTCAGTCCCCCCTAATTTCAATACCCCCCCACAACTAAAACAACAGCAGCCCCTCTCTCACACACACACACACACACACACACTCTTTACTTAATTACAGTCTCTGATGTCAGCTTGGACTGACACACTATTTAAAATGGCTGCACCCCCACTCTTATTAACCCCTTCTATTACCCCCTCCAACAGTCTCTGACCCGATGTGGTAATGAGATGCATGCGGCGGCACTCAAGGATTGAGGGGGGAGTGGGTGTTCAAATTCCACCCCCCCCCTTTCCATCCTAAAACCTGACGTTGGTTTGTGTGTATTACAGTAGGCGCCAACGGAAATGACGGTTGATGAATGACTCCCACCAACTTATAACTCTGTTAGAACAGTCTGAAAATAGTCTACAAAAGTGAATCTGTTTAGTTAAGGTCGCTCTCCACTTGCTGTGCTGTAGCAGACCACTCGCCGACTGTCCTGACAGAGCTGAACGTTAGTAACAGTATCTTGCCATGCGTCAGTTCTGATTACGTCTACTACAGTCTGTCCAAGCGAAGAAGACATTCTGGTAAGATGGCGAAATGACTCCAGCTCGGTGAATATTGGTTCAAAAATAAAAAATTTGGTCTCAAATTGTAGAAAACATTCTGATCTAAAATTTGAGACCAAATTGGTAATTTTTGAACCAATATTAACAGCGGTGGTGTCATTTTCCCATCTTGCCAGAATGTCTTCTCTGCTTGGACAGGCTATACACAGTTTGCCTAATCAAATCCGTAATGAAAATGAAAGGCCGTCGACGCGCCTCAGCTTGGTGACTGTTTTGTCCCCCTTTTAGTAACCCCCCCTTTAGGGGGGGGGGTTAGAGGTTCAGTCATCTCCTAGTGTGGTGGGCTAAAAAAGGGGGGGTGTTAATGGGTGACCTCCAATGTGGGGTTGGCAGGCAGGCATTGTTCAAATTTCACAAATTTCAGCCACACACCTCTACTTAAGTATTTGGTGCTCGCTTTTGTTAATATTATTACCTTGCTCTATTATACAGGTGTTTTAGGAGGAATGTGCAATACTTTACAGGCTGATTCCTTACACCAAGTAGACAAAAAAGTTCCATGGGATCAACCCCCAAAAACGCTTTGTTACCGAGATAACAATGGCGGAAAATTGAGATTTTTCATAACGATCAATTTTTCTAATTTTCTAGAGGCTTTAGTAAGGTTCTAAAATTATCAATTCCTATGTAAAATAAGCTGAGGAATTCAATGGAACCAGTTCCAAGTTTGTAACCTTAACGGTTATTGAGATAATTGGAAAAATATGCTAAAAAACGCCATTTTTCAACAATAAGGGTTATAACTGGATAAGGAATCATAAAATTGTATATTTTATTAATGGAAGTTGAAGAGAGTCGGATTCTCAGGAGAAAGTTGAATGGCGGCGATTGTGTAGATCTTACCCAAATCTCAGAAAATGCGATCAAAAATCGCAAAATCGCTACCAAGCACAAATTTATCACTTGTGTTATTTTTTGTCAATTTTACGAATTTTACGTGAGGAATCAGCCTGAGAAGTATTGCACATTCCTCCTGTAACACCCTGTATATTGATGTTGTTGCGAGCTCTCTATTGCTGGTTGGTTTTTCTAGCTTGTGCTTTTTCTATCAAGCCGTGCTTACACTGTTGGATTTCTATTGAAAAAGATGCATTGGATTTATTCGAAGAACTAGATAGCAAATTACAAAAGAAAATAAACATAATGGAGTTAACTACATAGTAAAATTCAAAGACAGAAAAAAATTAAAAATTGAAATACTGGTAGGAATATATTACAGGAACAGTAGAATTCAAAGATATTGGGATTGGAATAGGTATAACAGTTGCAGAAGAAGCAATAGTTGCAACACAGTTGCAATAGTGAAGTTGTAGAAGAGAAATTGAATATGTATAGCTGAAGCAAAAAATTATAATAGAATTATCTCTTCAGTTGGGTTTTGGTGAGATTAGCTCTTTGAATAATGTGTATTATTTTGTAAATGTGGACTGCGAGCTACTGAACAGTAGCCGGCTGCTCGGAATAGAATAATAACTATCAATTCTCTATTAAAAACAAGTACTTGTATTACGTAAGTAGGCCATAATGCAATTCAAAACTTACGAATGGTCAATTTGCTGTAAAGGGTTATTTTCCAATCATACTTCTTCAACAAATTTGAAATGCATTCAATTATAGTTTATTAAAATTAAAGTTTATTTTTTTGGGAAATAAACTTTTTTATTTATTTATTTATAGTGTGATACAAAAAGTATTGACCCCAGTATAGTTTGAAAAATGTTATGAATACTGTAGTTGAGAAAGCCTAATATCATTACAAACTTATGAAAAAACTCATTAGAAAATAAATAAGCCGGGCGGGTTGGCCGAGTGGACAAGGGCGTTACCAACCTTCAGTCCGCTAGCGCTACCCGGTCGTGGGTTCGAATCCCACCAGAGGCATGGTCGTTTATGAACCTCATAAGTCACCCTCGCACACACCATTACCCACGCACAAGTGAAATAAAATACTTATGTGTGTATCATCATCAGCAAATATATATATATATATATATATATATATATATATATATTCGGCATAGCCTATCACTAACTTCATTCTTTATTTCTGTTTTAACTGGAAGAATTTTTCATTGTGTTGAATTCTGTTCCAGCAAAGACATTTTTGGCAAGATGGGAAAATGACTCCAGCTCGGTCAATATTGGTTCAAAACTCATGAATTTGGTATTAAATTGTAGGAAATACTCTGATTTACGATATAAATTTATAATATTGACTGAGGTGGAGCCATTTTCCCAGAATGTCTTCTTCGCTTGGACAGAGTATTCCACATAACATGGATTTCTAATTTCTTCAAGTTAGAAAAACAATAAAATTTAGTTAGTGATCTTCTTATTAGTTTTCCTGTTATTCATCAATTAATTTTGTAATGTGTTTTCGAAAGTTTGCATTGCTATTTGGTTTTCCAACTAAAGTTATTCTATATCTGTGGTCTTTATCGGGGATATCGTTTACCGTGATGGAGTTGTAAAAATAAACAAAATAGTTGGGTTTTCGATTGAAGACAACACGCCACGTCCATCAGCCACTATCAATCATCCCTCGCCCAGAAACCAATCTATCCTATTTTTCCAACCGTTTATAGTCTGTCCAAGCAAAGAAGACATTCTGGCAGATGAGAAGATGACTCTAGGTCGGTCATTAATGGTTAAAAAATAATAAATTTGGTCTCAAATTGTAGGAAACATTCTGATCTACAATTTGAGACCAGATTAAAATGTTTTCAACCTATATTGACTGAGCTGAAGTAATTTTTCCATCTTTCCAGAATGTCTTCTTTGCTTGGACAGGAATATATCTGTTCACCTATAACTGACGCCAAATAGTTAGGCGGTTTCGTCTGTCTCTGTTACGTGATGTAACCTACTAACAGCTGATGTAAAGCGTCTATTGTCTCTTTTCGTTTCAAAAACATCATATAGGTAAGAATGACAACTCTAATATTGACAACATCAGCTGTTGGAGCGCACAAGGAGCAGACGAAACCGTCTACCTTTTTGGCGTCAGCTATACATAGGCGCATTATTTCTATATAGGTATTCAGTTTGACAAGTGAGCCGGTAAACACATTCCACTCTGACAGAAACCAATTCAAAGCTATTATCTCAATCGATTCAGTGTTATGTGTGATCTGTTCTATCTCTATTCGTTGGCTATACCCATCCACCAGGCTCTATTAGCTTTGTCAAAAACATCAGGTCGTGTGAAAGTGGAGAGGTCCTATTTGGGGAAATGATAGTAACTATAAAAGAGTCTTCTATAGTCACTGTAATAGTAAATAGACTTTGAATTGGACAGTTTTCTTAGTAATTAATAGGCCTATCTGTTTATTCATTCATTCATTTGAAATAATACAATACATTATGAATAAAACACAGACAGGACGTCAAAAACGTCTTATTTTCAAAATTTAATAAGAATATTTTAAACTACATGTTGAACTTTTGTGCTCTAAATTTTTCTTAGATTCCAAATTTTCCATTATTTGATTAGTGTTTTGGTGCTCTGGGACTTTCTAAATTGTAAAAGACTTTTATGAATTTAAATCACGGTTTAAATAATCAAGAACTTTTACAATGTTTCCTATTGGCGAAACATGGTTATGCTGGCGAGGTGGAATTAACACTTTTGGTCTCCCCACCAAATGAAGCCATACGCTAATAATAATATGAGTTATGTACACCAAATTCGCTCCCATTACTCACAAATTCACAGCCCATTTAAAGATTAATTGGAATAGCTTGACTTACTATTTATTTAAGAAAGAGCTATGAATTTAAGGGTGGAAATACACACATTGAGTCCAAATCGGCTTCAATTCCAAATAGGATGAGTTTGCATGCATTCACTATCTATATTTACCACAGATTTCTTCTTTTCAAGCTTAAAATCTGAGTGAAATCCATTTTGAATTAAAGTAGTCAAGTCAAGAACTAAAAAAGTAGTTTTCTGTCCCCCTCATTACCAGACGAATGCAATCCAACATTATTATAATATATTCAAAGTCAAATATGATTCAAGCTGCCTTGCATGTTCACATTTCTCCCATAAGAAATCCCAATTTTGCATGTGGTGTGGCAAAAAGGATTATTATAGGGAGTTGTTTATTATATTCCAATGTTTTCATGTATTGGATACGTGATAAGAAAAATCCTATATGAATTAATACAAAATAACTAAAGGCTATCTACATTGAGCAAAACTGTCTTTTTGTACCGTTCTTTATAATTGAAATATTAAAATTTTGATTATTGATTAATTTATTTTATTAGTTTGCTTGAAAGCACATGAGGAAGGGAATAATAAATTTTTCACAGAGAAATAATGGGGATGATCATAAATATTCCATTCCACTGGAATTAAAGATGTTTTAACAAAAAAAAAAACCGGAAACTCGATAACAAACAAAATGAAGATTTCAGCCATCTTCACTTTCTTGAATAACATTCGAAATAGTTCCGAATTTAGCCAGCAGATGGCAGTAGCAATAGGGTGACTTGTTCGACTACCATTGGACACGCCTCGAAGCTCCGCCTACGATCAAAATGGCCAAACTCTAAAGTTTTCAAATTCTACCAGTAGATGGGAGCAGTTGACGGGTGATATTTCAGATTTGACTTGGACATGCCTTCATGCCCCGCCTGCTCTTTTCCTATTGGTTGACAGTGTTTCATGAGTTCTGTCTTAGGAAATGGATGCTAGCAAGAAAATGATGGATGATGTATCATACACAAAAAAATATGCTGATTTACTATTGACGATCTTGTGCTAATATAATATTCATTTATGTATTCAGGCTGGTAAGATTCTATCAAGTTAGTATTTGAGGAATAAATTTATAGAATTTAGACTCAGTTTTACTTTTATTGTGTAACTTCAACTTTTTATCGTGTTTTATGTTGTATGAAATGAGATGAAAACATGATTTCGCACTCCCATCTTATACTCATTAATTCTATTTTTCATACGATGAATTATAATGGAATAGCACTTAAACTATTCATGATCTAACACCGACCTCTTGCTAGAAAAGTTTGAAAAACTGCAACAATTCGGTAAAAATATTAGTATTGTCGGATTATTTTATGAAGGATTTTTTATTGGAAACTAGCTTGTGATTGGTTGACAGAATGTAAGGTGGTTATCAGCCAACCATAGAAAACAAATTTAATAGGCCTACAGGCGTTTCTTGGCTTGCTTCGAGGTTCTTCTTGTGTACTACAACAGTTGATGTTGTCAATTGGACTTATCATTCAGCTATACCTAGTCGATGTTTCCGAAATCGAAAGAGACGCTTAACATCAGCTGTTAGTGGGTTACAAGAAACAGGTGAAACTGCCTAACTTTTTGGCGTCAGCTGTAGTTGAGCTGACTGACGGCTGGCCGGAAGAGCGAGTGAGAAAGTCACAAAAAGAACAGAAAGAGTACACACCACCAATTATTGCAATCATGCTGAAGCACTGGTAAAAGAGAGAGATAAATTGATGGATAGAGAGAGAGAGAGAGAGAGAGAGAGAGAGAGAGAGAGAGATTAGATTAGAGTGTGACTTTATTCAAATAGATAGAGAGAGAGAGATTAGATTAGATTACTTTATTCAAATAGATAACAAAATTTGGCTTAGATTCTACATTGTAATATGAATGAGTAAGACTAAATTTATCCTTATAAATTTCACAAAATAGAAACTTCTAGTAAGAATACAATAAAACGGTGAACGTAATGAATGCAGAAATTTATACAAAATTTAAGTTCGAAGATCTTCAAAATGAATAAGGAGTGTAAGTTATCTAAGTGAAAAGGCGAAGTTTAGAGAGAGAGAGAGAGAGAGAGAGAGAGAGAGAGAGAGAGAGAGAGAGAGAGAGAGAGAGAGAGAGAGAGAGAGAGAGAGAAAGTGATAGAGAGAGAAATAAGCTGATTGAATAAGATAGAGAGAGAAATGAGGTGATTGAATTAGATTAGATTAGATTACTTTATTCAAATAGATAACAAAATTCGGCTTAGATTATACATTGTAATATAAATGAGTAAAACAAAATTATCCTATAAATTTCACAAAATAGAGACTTCTAGTAAAAATACGAAAAACGGTGATGTAATGAATGCAAAATTTATACAGATTTTAAATTGGAGGCTCTGCAAAATGAATAAGGAGTGTAAGTTATCTAAGTGAAAAGGCGAAGTTTAGACATATATATGTCCATTCTTGGGAAAGGATAATAAGGTTATCCTTTCATCCATTAACACTTGGCCTGAATGGGAGAGAGAGAGAAATAAGCTTATTGAATAAGATAGAGAGAGAAATGAGGTGATTGAATGAGAGAGAGAGAGAGAGAGAGAAATAGGGTCATTAAATGAACGAAAAAAGAGTTTGTGAGAGAAAAAGAGAGAAAAATAGGGAGATTCAAAGAGAGAGAGTGAGAAGAGGAGTGTGAGAAAAGTGGTGTGTGAGAAAGAGTGAGTGTGTGAGAGAGAGAGAGAGTGAGAAAGAGTGAGTGTGAGAGAGATAGAGAGTGAGAAAGAGTGAGTGTGAGAGAGAGACAGAGGGTAAGAGAGCTAAATTGTGCTAGTGAGTCAGTGTAAGTGAAAGAGAGAGAGACTTTAGATAAAAAATAACCAATTACAATCATGCCATGCTAGTGTCGGACAGAGTGAGAGGAAGGAGTGAGAAAGAGCTTTGTAGAAAAAAACACAACCAATTACAATCATGCTCTAGTTGTTGTATCAGGTGTGTCTGCTGTCCACTTTCTCGGTGAAAAAACCCGTGAAAAATCGTCGTTAATTGTTAATATCCGCTTATTGTTGTGGCCCTGGTCACTCGGGGGTTAGGACGGTGGTCGAGCTTTTAGTGAGGCCTCGGCTAAGTGCTTTCCAAAGCTTAAAAACGATGTTGGTGAACAGATTTTTATATTTTTCTGGAAATTTTGCCGCGCAGAGCACTCTCTTGTTGCGGGCAGGCTGTGCACTTGTGGGTGGTGGTGTACGGCCAGGTCGAGCAGAGAAGACATTCTGGTCAGACGGGAAAATGACTGCAGCTCGGTCAATATTTGTTCAAAAATTATGAATTTGGTCTCAAATTGTAGAAAAAAATCTGCTCTACAATTTGAGACGAAATTCATAATGTTTGAACCAATATTGACCGAGCTAGAGTCATTTCCGCAACTTAACGGAATTTCTTTTTCGCTCCACCAGACTATACACCACCGCCAGTTGCGGCTTTACTTTTTAAAAGTGCTGACGAAATGCATTTTTATACGCTGCTGCTGCTGATGCATCGCGGGCGACCGCTACGCGCGGCAACGACAACCACCGCAAACGTTTATAACGGGCATCAAATATAAATAGAGGATCGAAAAATTTTTTCCCCCAATTTTCTGCTGTTTCTCCAAACCCCTATATACAAAAACCCGTGGTCGAAAAAACCGTCAACCTCCCAAACCGTTCGAGGGGGTAGGCGCCCATCTATGGGGGAATCCATTAAAGTTTGTCATTTTTGGACAACGCATCCCACCGCGCTCGCGTTTTTCCATCTGAATGCAGATTATTTTTCCATCCCTTGACATTTTTTCCACCTACCACCCCGAAAAAAATGCTTCAACTGGCTGCTGTTACTGTCTCCCCACCATGAAGCGAGTGATTGCGCTGACGTTGCAAAACAATTTTTCAGCGTCGTACTGCAGCTCGCTGCAAAAACGAATATAGATTACTTTTTAAAACGCAATCGGGGAGCTACTGTTGAGTGCAAACAATGACTGTGACGTCACCAATCACCAAGTGATGCAGTTCTGCTTGTCTGATGAAATCTTGAACTCCCCACTTTGAAATAATTGTATTCCCTATCCTATAGCTGTCAAGCTAAGTCGGTTGTTACATCGAATAAAGTTATAGCATTCATAGGATCGCAGTGCATGGATTGAATAATAGATACAATCAACGATTGATGGGTCAATCTTGGGTGAAGTGATATGCTTTTTATGCTATATTTATGCTTTTTAAGCTTTATGCTATTGATTGATTGGACAATTTTGAAATGTATAGATAGGTATTCGAGAATTCAGGAATAGTGCAGATTAATATAGCAGACGCCAAAATGTTAGATGGTTCCCAGCTGATGTAACCTACAAACAGCTGATTTGAAGCATTTATTTTCTACAGTACTTTTTTTTTTTGCTTTCCTTCTATTGGTTGATATTTTACGAGAATTTTCTTTCTAGAACAATCCGGACATAATGAAGAAACCATTAAGTTGAATGACTTCTTTCTTTTTTAGAATAATTGAGAAACAAGTGAACATAACCTCTATTTTTTGAACTCATTCATCTAAATTTGGGAAAAGGACGTTTTGGACTGTATTACCTGTGTTTTTACTCTAAAAAGTTCATTGTAATCTCTCGAATAAATGAATATTGACCAGAAAATAATAAAATTTCTCACCTACATTTACAACACTCTTTAAACATTGCTAGAATTTTCCCATTTTTCCAGTAATCCAGGACTGTTAAAATTCGATAGTAAATTTCCCGGGACCAGTGTGAACGCTGCGCCGTGATTGCATTGAAACAATTTTGTGTGTGTGCACTGGCGGAACAAACGCGGCCATTTTTGTTGGGTGACCTCTGTTGGCCAGATAAAAGCCACACATGGACAATAACATCAGCTGTCTGGTCTGTCCAAGCAAAGAAGACATTCTGGCAAGATGGGAGAATGACTCGAGAACTGTCAATATTGGTTCAATAACTATCAATTTGGTCTCAAATTGTAGATCAGAATCATTTCTACAATTTGAGTTCAAATTTATAATTTTTGAACTGTTATTGACCGAGCTAGAGTCATTTTCCCATCTTTCCAGAGCAGCCGGGTAGCATTCGCTTTTCATGGCCTATGAATTTACTTCCTCCCAAATTCACTCATTCTCTCTCACTTCTATTACTCCGTAATCACTCTCTCTCACTCCCACTAACACTCGTTCCCTATAGCTCTCTCACTTTTTCCTCTTAAATTTCTTCCCACCAGTCATTCTCAATCACTCTCTCTCTCTCTTTCTCTCTCTCTCTCTTTCTCTCTCTCACACACACACTCTTTCTCATTCTCTCTATCACTTTTTCTCTCTCCCACTCACATAACTCCCCATAACTCCCTCTCACTCCCACTCACATTTCTCTCCATCTGTTTCGTTGTTGGTGACTATGTTCTACACTTCCTTCCCTCCTTCCTCTCTTCTTTGTGTGCGTTTTATTGTTGTTCATTTCCTTCCTTCCTTTTAGTACCGATTTTCACCACTGGCGCGCCCATTTTCCATTTCCTCTCCTCTTTGCAAACACCAGCAGGCGTTGTTGCGGTAAAAAATTGCAGAAACATGCAAAAAATTAACGGTTTTTATAAATTTGTTCACCGACTATAATGTTCTGCTCTGTTCTTATACCTCATTACTGTATCTGTGACTGTAATGAAAAAAAAATTCTCATTGCTTTTGGGTGGGGAGACCCTTACGGGTAGTTCCACCTCGCTAATGGCCAGAACCGGTCACCTGTAACCTGTACCGGTAACCTGGTACTTGGCCAGAACCGGTCACCCATCCAAGTGCAGTTCACAGTGGTCTGTGACTGTATTTTTGATTCTATCAAGTGATATTGATAATGATCGTTCTTATGTTAGGAGGATGTAAATATTGCAGAACAACCATAAAAACATCAATGTTTCTAAGGCCACTTCACTTATATTGAAGTTCCAATATCGATTATAAGTTTCTAAGTTTCTGGCAATTACGACCGCTTGTGAGCTGGTCGAATCATGACGTCAGAACCTCGGAGGAGGAGCTTAGGTCCGAACACTCAGTAGACGGAGTATAGATGATGACTGTGTTTGAAATCAAAAGAGACAATAAATTTTTCACATCAGATGTTAGTATGTTACTAATCATGTGCAGAACAAAACCTCCCAACTTTTTGGCATCAACTGTACGGATCACTGGCGGCTCTTACCTACCAAACAAGTGAAGTGCGCGTATCTTTTACTGTACAGCACTTCACCTGTTCCGTGGGCACGAGCCGCCAGTGGTACAGATATTTCAATACTGTTCATTAGTGTCGATACAATTATTGTACTGATTATTCAATTCAGTGTAGATACAATACTATGTACTGGATAGGCGATATAAGTCATTGACAAAAGTATATGGCGATAACAAATATTGAATTATCATAAAGTAACTATTATGTCGAATATGAATTTATACAATTGTAAATTGACATAATAAATAACGAATGCTGACATCCCATCCAATTCAACACTGGCGGCTCGTACCCACGAGACAGGTGAAGTGCTGTACAGTAAAAGATACGGGCACTTCACCTGTTTCGTGGGAACGAGCCTCCAGTGCAATTCAACTGTTCCACTTTTAATAAATGTATAATCTTTGAATCTTCTTTGAAGTGAATTGAACCGTTTTTCACTTATGTTCAATTTTCATTTTGTTCTGTTCAATCCTCATTCTTGTCTTCCTTCTCATTTCTTGTTTTCTTGTTATGACTTATATGAGTACAACTATAATCATTTGAATATGATAATATTTCTTTGAATATTCAAGATAATTAATGAATTATGTGTTTCATCAAATAAATGGAAATACAATTATATAAAAGTCTATTAATACAGTATAACAATTAGATTTTTAGGATTTTCAGCTGTTATAGGAATATATTTCGAAATAGTTCCGAATTCGGCCAGCAGATAACAAAAGCAATAGGGTGACTTACTTTGACTTCCATTGGATACCCCTTCAAACTCCACCTATGCTCTGATTGACCGTTTCTTACTGAACTGCCCACACCTACTCTCTTGACAAAATTCAAAATAGTTCCCAATTCAACCAGCAGATGGCAGTAGCAATAGGGTGACTAGCTTACACTTCCATTGGACACGCCTTCCAAGCTCCGCCCTACGCTATGATTGGCCGACGACATCAGTTCGAAAAGTTTCCAAATTCAACCAGTAGTTAGCAGCAAGTTATCGGGTGATGTTTCAGAGTTGACTTGGACACGCCTTTATGCCCCGCCTGCTCTTTTCTGATTGGTTGAAAGAGCTTTTGTGAGTTCTGCCTTGAAAAATGGCTGCTAGCCAGAAAATGGTGGCTGGCAAATAATTCACCTTTTCACAATTTGTACGTCATTCACTGGCGGCTCGTACCCACAAAACAGGTGAAGTGCTGTACAGTGAAAGATACAGGCATTTCACCTGTTTTGTGGGCACAGGCCGCCAGTGATGTTATTATACTTTGTTGTATAGCTCTTGAGTTATCTTAACATATTTAAAATCAGATATACCCAGTATACAGTCCGTTCCTATATCAAGGTTACATCTATTGAAATCCAAAGAAGTTCTTGTGATCTATTACTTCTCATCCAACTTCCCACCTTCGGTTTCTCAACATCTAAACTCTTGATTCTACTTTTCACAATGGATTTAATAACCACAGAACTATTAATTATTCTTGAAAACACATTAATAAGGAGAACCCGTTGTATCCATTTTAGTTACAGAATTAAAATCAAATTTCATCTCCAAGTTTCAACAGTATATGATTGAATAATATATAAATATTATGCAATAGCTTTAAAGATAATAAATATCATTTATGTAATAACAAAATTTTGGTAAAATAATAAACAGCATTTTGCACAGTTTTATCAGCTATCACCTGTATCTATTTTCAGATCAGTGGGTGGCTGAAAAGAGAAAGATTAGATTAGATTTCTTTATTCATATAGACAATAACAAAACATTCGCACTTAGATTCTAGAATGCAATTAGATATTGTGAGTAATAATGTACCAAAGTAAGTAACCTCTATACAGGAATATACGTAGTAACTATCACGTTTTGTATAAATGACACTAGCTTGAAAGATAGTAATTATTCAACAGACACAGGTATACATGAACGCGGAGTTATAGAAATTATATATTTAGGAAAACTATATAGGCTACTATAATTAATTGGCAATCTTATCCATCACGTTTGAATTATCTAAATGTAAAGGCGAAGTTTGGACATAGAAAGAGAGAGATAAAGTGATGGTGTGAAAAATTAGGTGAGTGTGTGTTCTAGAGAGAGTGATTGGTCGACAACATCGGTTCAAAACGTTTCCGAGTTCGACCTGTAGATGGCAGCAGTTGTCGGGTGATGTTTCAGATTTTACATAGACACGCCTTCACGCCCCGCCTGCTCTTTTCTGATTGGTTGACAGTGTTTCGTGAGTTTTGCCTTAGGAAATGGCTGCTAGCGAGAAAATGATGGATGGTGTATCATTCACTCGACACTACGCTCAATTACCATTCATCATCATACCACTGGCGGCTCGTACTCACGAAACAGGTGAAGTGCCCGTATCTTTTACTGTACAGCACTTCACCTGTTTCGTGGGCACGAGCCGCCAGTGCATCATACGCTAATATAGTTTATTCATTTATTGAAGTGAGTACAATATTGGAGAATTAATTTATTTGTCTAATTTAGATTTAGTATAACTTTATCATGGTATATACGAGGCTAAGGCCAGTATATTGGACTTTAATTGTTCTATAATTTATGAAATGAGGTGAAAATATGATTTCGTATTCTCCTCTTATATTTATTTGTATCATTTAGACTGATTCAATTACAAACAATGATTATATACGCACTGGCGGCTCGTACCCACGAAACTCGTGAAGTGCCCGTATAGTCTACTGTAGAGCACTTCACCTGTTTCGTGGCACGAGTCGCCAGTGTAGGAATACGATGACCGAACTCAAAATATTTATGAGATTTTGACTTTGTCAATCCTGGATAAGAACACAATATTTTAATTCGTGAATTGTTGTTAGTAATTCAATGTATCATGATGTATTCTTATGTTCTTCAATGTATTCAATACATGAAAATACTTCAAAATACATTGGATAACTTTGTATGTATCTTCATGTATTTTGAAGCGTTGTGTTGTATTTGAATAAATTGGTTTGTACAGTCGACTCTCGATAATACAAACATTCGAAAATACGAAACTTTTGATAATACGAACTAAATCCCTGGTCCCTTGAGAAACTCTTGATAATTCGAAACAAAATCAATGCATTTAGGTACTCTCGATAATACGAATTAAAATACAGAGCCTGATCCGACTGGAACACGCGATAATGCGAATTTCTGCACAAAAACTCTTGATAATACGAACTTCTATTGAACATGAACATGATCAAACCTGCATGAAATTCAGCGAAGCAGAAAAAATTACAGACTTTTTCATCAGAATATAATAATCTTCTTTTTTTTACTAAATGCACAATAATATTGTTTTTTCCTTGAAAAATTACAGACTTTCTCTTGAAATAAATATTATCTACTTGCGATTGATTGCACAATACTGTAATAATTGTATTTTTTAAATTAATTTATGAAATTCGGACTCCTTATTTATTTCTAGTTCCTTAATTAAATTTTTCAATTCTTTATAAGTTTTATAGTTTTACAAAACTGCATTTGAAAATTTAAACATTCAATAAATTACAAAATCAAACAATTTTACTTCCTATATCAGCATTTTTTACTCTTCCATCCAACTTTTGATAATACTAACTCTCGATAAATCGAACTTTTTCTCTGGTTCCTCCAAATTCGTATTATCGAGAGTCGACTGTATTCCATTGGACTGTTATAAATTCCAATGTATTGTTAGGTATTTCAATGTATCTGACATGTTATTCAATGAATTGTGAATAATATAATGAATTATTTATTTTAAGGAATGAATAAATACACATAAACCAGTAGCTAAATCCGATTTTCGGATCCAAAAACAACTGTTATCCAGGGAAAGAATTTGCCAGGATTGACCAGCAGAATGCGTGCCACCGTTTTATATTAATGCACAGCAATTAGTACACCAGCAACAGAGGGTGCTTTACTTCATTCACCCTTGTCCCCCCCCCATACAAAACCAGGGGTGAATTTTGTGTTAGGGGGGGGTATTCCACTCAGCCTGCAGTTGACACGTTTAGCCCATTGCACTCACACACATACACAAATACACGCACCCACTGCATCCATATGCATGCACTTATTTCCACTGCCGATAATGGAGAGACTGATTCAAGCTCCCCCCCCACCCCTAAATCAATCACACCTCCCACCTACAATCAGTAGTACTCTTTCTCTCTCTCTCTCGCTCTGGTGCAGCAGTCAGTCAGCAGCAGTCTCTCTAGGGATTTATTAACCACACTATTATTGATTAGAAATTCCCAATAAAACACAATTTTCCAATCCGGGGTGGGTTTGTGGGGAGGGGGGGGGTCTACCCACTCAAGTACTATTGCGGTGTAGTGGGTTCCCAGGGCGACACCCCCCAGCTACCCACGACCGCCGCAGAGCTCCCATAATTTTACCGACATTTTTCAATTATCTCGCTGGTCTCAGCGCCACACAACAATCCATATTTTCACAATTGGGTCCCGCGATGCAACAAATTCTCATTGGCCGTGCTCTAACTAGCTTTCAACTGCTGATTGGTGTGTGATTATTAGTATTTGTTGTTGTTGGTTGGTATTATTTGTGGGATATGAAATCAGTGTAGTTGTAGTTTTGTTTGTGAGAAGATTTATTCATTTTACGCTGTAGCATGATTTGATTATACTATATTACACTGGCGGCTATAAATAAAGAAAAGTTGAAATTACAGTAAACTATTCTTTCCAGTAGTTTATTTTATTTGAACAAACAAACCTATTGAAAAAAGCACTGTGATTTCAATTTTTACTCCTTAAAATATAGTAATAATATCACTGGCCGCTCGTGCCCACGAAACAGGTGAAGTGCTGTACAGTAAAAGATACGGGCACTTCACCTGTTTCGTGGGCACGAGCCGCCAGTGATATATTACTATATTTTAGGGAGTAAAACTCGAAATCACAGTGCTCTTTTCAATAGGTTTGTTTGTTCAAATAAAAACTACTGGAAAGTGTAGCCAACTATAATTTCAACTTTCATTCATCAACATATTAATAGTAGCAATAGACAAGAAAGGAACATTATATCACTATTATACTGATTTAATAAGCAGGTTACATCGCGTACAAGAAACAGACGAAACCGCCTGAATTCTTAACGTCAGCTATGAACAACTGAACATCAGACAATTCAATTTTATTTCTACAGTATTTAAAATTGAATAATTAAAGTACCATGTAACGGTTTTTGGTTGATTGATAAAAAAAGCAAAAATAATCTCAAAATATTTATTTTTAGTTGTTACAGAAACATTTTTATCGAACTTATTTTTATCAAAATTTGGTATAATACGTTTATAATAGAGGTTTTTAGTATATTAGACGTTTTTAGTATTATTTTAGTATATTATTATTTTATGGTATTTTTATAGTATTTTATAGTATTATAGTATATATTATTCTAGTTTTTAATATATTAGTATAATAGACGTATTAGTATATAAAAGACGTTTTGGACGTTAATCTGTGTTTTTAGCCAATAAGTTTATTAATTTCTGGATGGTAGTGGACGCCAAACTGCCGAACGGCCAAATCAAGCCCCATAAGAACAACGTAATTATTGTCAATCTCTTGTAACAGATATAATAGAGAGAACTATATAAAGAACATATATCTGTTCTCTTGGAACAGATATAATAGAGAATTATATATAGAACATATATAATAGAGCCTTTATTTATGGACAGAATTTCACGTTCTTTATGTCTTTGGAAAGAGAATTCAATTCTCCAGGGGCGTGGCTTTTTACTTTTTCGATATTTAGTTTATTTAAATAATTATCGTATAATTAATTAACTATCAAAGTATTGAACTCTAATAATTTAAATAAACTAAAAATCTAAAATGTTGAAAGGCACGCCCATAGAGAATTTAATTCACTTTCCAATGATTTTAAGAGCGTGAAATTTTGTCCATAAATAGAGGCTCTATCTGCTCCAAGAGATTGATAAAAATTACATTGTTCTTATGGGGCTGGATTTTGCCGTTCGGTAGTTTGCCGTCCACTATCGCCCACCCTTAAATGGATGAATAAATAAATTTTCAACATGAAGAAACACACTAAAAACAAGAAAACGAGACAAAAGTTCTAAAAAAATTTTCATCAACAGACGATAGAACAACAATTCTGGCTTGATGAATTTTTTCGCAGCACTGAGCACACTGCCATAGCAGGCAGGGTACGATTGTCACCACTATTTTTGTAGTAACAATGGATGAATGAATGAACAAATGAATAATTCACTGGCCAAGTTGCACGCGCTGCGTTTTTATTATCAATGCGCTGCAATGAAAAAGTGCATACACGATGCCTGGTGTCAATTTTTAAAAAATACTGTTTTTGTAACCGTTCGTTTCACGTTGAAAACCCTTTTCACCCGAACAGGGGGAAAGTAAAGTCTGACGAAGACATTCTAGCAAGATGGGGAATGACTCCACCTCGGTCAATATCTGTTCAAAAATTATGAATCTGGTCTCGAATTGTGGAAAACATTCTGATCTACGATTTGAGACCAAATTCATAATTGTTGAACCAAGATTGACCGAGCTGGAGTAATTTTTCCATCCTGACGGAATGTCTTCTTTGATTGGACAGACTATGCAAAAGAGGGGGATCAAGATAGATGCTAATTGGAGGGAGAAGGTGGAGTGAGAGAGAGAGGGTGAATAGGCGGAAGAAGGGGTGCGAGTGAGAAGGAAAACACTAGAATTGACACCAGAGTTGAAATGTCTCCATGAAAAGCGCACTTTCATTATTCAAACTGACTTTTTGTTGTTTTGTTTGTTTTGCGAAGCGATGTGTTTTGTGTTTTTCCCCGTTTAGCATTTTTTTGCAATCCTTTTTATTTACTTCCCCTGTATTCCACATCCCTACTTATTTTCAGTTTTCTAAGCTTGTTTTATCTTTCGTGTTTCGATTCATTCTTTTTTGTTATTCTCCTGATTCTCAAGCTTTGTGTCCAACTTTCAACCAGTTATTTAGAAGATAACAAGATTGCACCTGTGTTCAGTATTACCATGTAACTGTATATTGCGCCACCTAGGAGAGAGAAATAGTACTTAGTAATTTGATTGTAATTTGGTTCTGTATTCAAATCGAACGCTCCAATTATAATTTGTTTTGTTTTACAAAACCTAAATAAATTTGAATTTGAATAATAGCCTTGGAAAATAAAATCAAGAATTAGCTTCAGTATACTACCTTCCCTAGCTACCTTCCGTTAACCTACTCTAGAACATGGTACGCCATAGTGGAGTAGGTCAATTTCCACACAGAAAACACTAAAACACGTAAAGACACATTATAAGATGTTTCTGTAGCTAACTATTGTATATACTGTAATTGTAGAGTTTCTAATATTCTGTAATTGATGTAGTAGATTTAGTTTTTTTGGGAAATAAACTTTTATTTCCTAAAGGGGCTTTAGACGAGACGTGAACAAGACGCTTTTTACAAGTCACTTGTACAATCGCTTTTTACTTACCAGCTTCTACTTACCTTGGAGGCGCTTGTGGGCGTTTAGACAAATTATTAAGAAGTCACTTTTAAATTTCGGCTTTTCGCACCCTTAGGCGGCCTCGTCTGTCTTTTGTAAGTGATGTAACTTGCTAACAGCTTATGTGAAACATCTATTGTATCTCATCTATTATCCAGTTGTCAACCAATTGACAATATTCAAAATGTTTGATGTAAAATGACTAAATAAAAATAAATATCAGCTGTTAGAGCACACAAGGAGCAAACGAAACCGCCTATATTTTAGACGTCACCTATAAATTTCCAGAACACGTAATTCAAAATAATGTCTCATACACACTCCAGTCTACGCAAAAAAGTATAACCTGAATACATCCATAAATATGCCATAGAAACGACATAAATACAATGTCTACATCGTCCGTCCCATACGCAGCACTCACAGAAAATGAATAGTGCATCATTTGCAGAAATGATGATGACGCCGATGACTACAATAGAGGTCATAATTTTCAGAAGAGAACCTGCTGCTGCACGATGGATGATACATCCACACAGCAATCAGCCTTTGTTTAGTGAGACGACGGTGAACGGGGATTTTTGGATTTTGTTGCTGCCCCGTTGTGTTGTTGTGTATTCAGAGTTGCTGCTGCACGTTGGAGGGGGGTGAGGGGGCTTAGTAGTGTGTCCAAGCAAAGAAGACATTCTGGCAAGATGTAAAAATGCCTACAGCTCGAACAATATTGTTTCAAAACTTACAAATTTGTTCTCAAATTGTAGATCAGAATGTTTCCTACAATTTGAGACCAAATTTTCAATTTTTGAACCAATATTCACCGAGCTGGAGTAATCTCCTCATCTTGACAGAATGTCTTCGTTGCTTGGACAGACTATAACAATGAGTGCGATTTACTTCCGGCCCGGTAACCCGCAACAATCAGGTCATTGTTTGCCGCCGCTGCTTCTGCTGCCATTAAACAAATGACGTCACGCGGTGCCCTCCTGCGCTAGCTGAGAAGAGACGTCGCCCCCGTACACTTCACATTGTAACGGCGGGTCTTCACAGCGTGTGCGCGCCATCTGTAGCTCGCTGATTGAAACCCGAGTTGCAATGATAATACCTACATGTATACGCCCACTCTTCTTTCATAATAATACACACCGAATGAATATCGGACGGAGGTATCTCTTTCTCACTATTGTGTTTAGTTGATAGGATGTCTTTGTCTCTCTCACTCACTCACTCCCCCCTCAATCTATCACTCCTCTCTCATGGTTGAGTGTTAATGGGAGGTATGTTCTAGAGCATTCCTCTCCAAGAATGGACATTCATATGTTCAAACTCCTCCTTTTTATATGATTACAGCATCAGTAATATTACCGTTAACATAATTATTAAATCCTACATTTGTATCATTTTCGTAAGTTTCCGTAGTCTAAACTTGGTTATTAAAGCAAGCGATGTAATTAGTATCATTTTTCATTTGCGTAATATAGGATTTGAGTCGATATATTTTGTAATTGACATAAATAAAGTAAATGAATCTGAATCTGAATCTCTTTACATGGAAGAATTGGCGCTTCTATCTAGTTCATGTTTGAAAATTGAAGATACATTTTTGTCGGGATAATAATTTCAATATTGAAATGAGACGAACTATCAAATTATAGAGGGGAAGGATAAGTTACCTGTAGATGTTAACCCTGGTACTTTTCTACGTAGGTACTTCATAGACTAACCCTGGTAGTCTATCTAAGCAGAGAAGACATTCTGACAAGCAGGGAAAATTACTCCAGCTGGGACAATTTCGGTTTAAAAAGTATAAATTTGATCTCAAATTGTAGGAAACAATTTGATCTACTATTAAGACCACATTTATAAGTCTTGAACAAATATTGACCAAGCAGGATTAATTTTCCTATCTTGCCAGACGAGGGTCTTCTTCGCTTGGAAAGACAAGAAGGGATACACCAGCTCGATCAATATTGATTCAAAAATTATAAATCTGATCTCAAATCAGATCAGAATGTTTCCTACCAAATGTTGAGACCAAATTTATAATTTTCCATCCAATATTGACCGAGCCGGAGTCATTTTACATCTTGCCAGAATGTCTTCTTTGCTTGGACAGACTATTATATACGAAAACTCTATTGTCTGTGCGAAAACTCTATTCATCAGAAATAAAGCTCCATAATAAATGCGTAGGTGTTTTCTCTGTCATGCGTGTCTGATTCGACTATTGAACTTATATATTCGAGGTGGTAATAAATCGCATTCACATAATTTAATCGAAACTGGACGATTATAAATTAGTGAAAGGGTGCTTATCAGCCCTGGCAGATCGTACCCAATTAACAGGTGAAGTGCTCGTATCTTTTACTGTACAGCACTTCACCTGTTTCGTGGACA
Source organism: Sogatella furcifera (assembly GCA_017141385.1). NCBI lineage: Eukaryota > Metazoa > Arthropoda > Insecta > Hemiptera > Delphacidae > Sogatella > Sogatella furcifera. The sequence goes on along the minus strand of CM029548.1, from coordinate 2,373,973 downwards.
CGAGCCGCCAGTGCTTCTGAGTGAGTTCTGAATGAGACAAAGTTTGACAAAATAATTCATCACAGCCTCAGTAGCCTGGTGATGATAGCTCATATTATCGTAGATTGCTTCCAATCTCAGGCTACTTATTTTTAATTCATTGAAACACACGTTTTCGTTAAAATAAAAGTTGAAAAACGAAAAAGTTCATAGGCTATAAACTATGATGAGTACCCTTCTATACTCTAATAAACTAAATTATTAGAATAATATTGTATCCAAACCACAGATATTTCCATTATTTTAATGCAGTAGCTTGGTTTAGCTCACTTTGCTGAAGCCAATACACCTGAAATGAATATTTTCAAAACGGCTTATTGCCATATTCGAAGTGTATACGATCCAATCAAACTATTCCAATAAACGGTATTTTAAAAATAGTATATTACGCCACTAGTTTTGAAAAAATATTACAACATGTAAACCAAAAATAAATTGACCGATAGTTAAATCAAGATATGGTTATATTTAATTTGTTGAGTTCTATCTGAATCAGCGGATGATTTAAAATAAAATTCTTGTTGAGAATTAAATTGTTAAGACTAGTCTAATATTGATAATACGGGTGATAGTGAATTTTGTCAGTAAATCGCATTAAATGAGTTTGAGTAAAATGTATTAAAAAATATTAATCTCGTTTTTCCAGAGTGAAGACCAAGACACGTTTTAGAACGAAGAAAATGGCGTTTGAAAACAAAATGACGCAACATTCTCAGGCTGCAATAAAGCTGCTCAGTGATTGGACGAGACCTGCCACTCCTCCCACTTTCAACACCGGCAGAATCTGGCCAATGGGAGTCGAGCATTCGTTTGCTTACTTGTTTACGCTGAAATGTCTCCTTACATGTTACATGTATTTAATTTGTATTACAAAATACATGTGAGAAATTAGTTACCTGAAAGAATGGAGATAAGGTACTAACGTGCAATTCAGAAAGCAGTGATTGCTGAACTTGGAGGCCTGCAGAGTGTAGAGGACTTCAAATCAGAGGTTTTTATAAATTATTATCTCCATTTTATCTAGATTTCTTAATCCGGAACTGACTTGATCCTGAGGTTAAATCCTCAATCCTATCTGAAGGTTTGAAAGAAAATGAAATTATTGTAATTAAGGGTGAGGGGGGTTGAGAATATGGGTGAGGAGAAGGAAAAGAGGGAATGATTTTGAAAGAAGGAGCCCGGATTTTTGTTCTTGCGGGGGGCCAGGTTTGGAAACGTTATGCCACTGTTTGGAGCTATCCTAGTTCTATCATAGACCTATTATTTATTAGTAATCTTATAAATATTTCTCTCATCTCTATCTTGGATTGACACAACCCTCGAACCCTCCCACCCATGGTTTTATGATGTATCAAAGATCTCTAGCATATACAAGCTAGAACATATTTATTATATGCAATAAAAACTGTAAACAAAACTGATAAATATAAATCAATAAAACTAATATAGAAACATACTATGATATTATGGTCTATTTTCACACCCAGCACTGTATTTATAACATACATGATACTAAAAACAAAAAATGTATCAAATACATCATGCAAAACAAATATTTTCACACATTTGTTGTAAAGCTACGTGCTATCATATTCAACGGTACAACAATGGCTGAAAATCAAAACACCAGATCACGTGACTGCTGTAATACATCATCAGCATTGGCATCAGACGGCCATTGTGTAATCACTGAACTCACAACAATACCACCAGAAAAAATACCCTCGCTGTAGTCTGTTGAAGCAAAGAAGACATTCTGGCAAGATGGGAAAGTGACTCCAGCTCGGACAATATTGGTTCAAAAATTATAAATTTGGTCTCAAATAGTAGGAAGCATTTTTATCTACAATTTGAGCCCAAATTTATAATTTTTGAATCAATACTGATCGAGCTGGAGTAATTTTCCCATCTTGTCAGAATGTCTTCTTTGCTTGAACACACTAATATACCAGCCAGTCCATATCTCTGAAGGTTTTTGTGCTGAAAATGATACATATGCAATGCACGTTATGAAATATGGTCTCAAATTTTCACACTCAAGCAGATACTCACCATAATTATAATCTATGTGTGTTGTATACTTTGTATACATGAAAAAAACTTGATGTATCTACTTCTAATAAGAAGATTTTTGTATAATAGTTGTTCACGAGAAAGGCGGAGGACAATTTATGAAGGAATAACTATTTCTTTGATTTTTCATGAAAATGGTTCTTATATTTAGAGCAAAAATCTAGTTTCAAGCCCATTTGAAATTGAAATATTGCTTTGAAAATCAGGCTTAGCAAGCTTATAACTGCAGTGCAGCCTTCAAATCAATTTCAGATCCAATATACATAATTTTGTATTACCAGATATTTTATATTACAATGTATAAGCTATCATTCATCGTTATTATTTTTGTGAATCTTTTTAAGAAATTGTTTTAGAAAGGTTTTACAATCACTTTTTAAAAATGAGAAAATCACCATGTGAACATTTTACATTATTACTGCATTTTTATTCTCTTCGAGGCCTTTAACATGGCGAATTTTTAAAACGCATCAATGCATGATACAAAACTTCAAATTGATACACAGTTGTACAGAAAGAAAGCTCATTGCCAGAAAATATTCGTAACTTGGATACAAAGTGAGGTTAGTTCATTTGAAATTGGGGAAAAAATAACTATTGGCTCTCTGATACTTGGTGTTATAGTCTGTCCAAGCAAAGAAGACCCTCTGGCAAGATGGGAAAATGACTCCAACTTGGTCGATATTTGTTCAAGAATTATAAATGTGGTATTAAAAGTAGATCAAATTGTTTCCTACAATTTGAGATCAAATTGATAATTTTTGAACCAAAATTGACCGAGCTTGAGTCATTTTCCCATCTTGCCGATGGTCGTCTTTGCTTGGACAGATTCATAGAGGGCCGATTCACTACTTGATATTCTTTTTTGTCTTAGAATTACAGAATTCGGGTATAATCTCTTACAAAATATTTAGTTTAAGAACTTTGAGAAAATCTTTGAATAGTTGTGAAATTGATATTGTGGTAGTTATCCATAATAAATGAAAAGACAAGATGTTGTCAAACCACTGATTTATTAGAAAATCGAGATACCGGTTTCGGTTGTTACACCATTAGTGAGTTAGTTACACCAGTTTACCAGAGATTGATAATGGTGTAACAACCGAAACCGGTATCTCGATTTTCTAATAAATCAGTGGTTTGACAACATCTTGTCTTTTCATTTATTTGAGAAAATTATGCACAATGTTCACTTCATTATCTCTTAAATTACTCATGCAACATAACATGAGAACGTCTTCTGATTTTCACCGTTGATATAAGATTATGATTCACAGTATCTTTTGCTCTCTATCTCAAACCACTGAGCTTCCTATTTATACACCAGGATACTCCACAACTGTATCAGATAATACCTACTGGGTAATATCAGATAATATTCACCGACTACCAACTACTATCAGATAAATACCGACTACCGTCCTTCAACCATTGAACTGTTTATCACCAGAAAACATCTCACGGTCTCAAAATAACGAACGTTGCCGCTCCTGCTACCCGACAAAGCATGGAGACCTATAAACATTTAGCTCTTCTTTGCGACAAAGCGACCCATAGAATGGCCCCATTATTCTAGCCTCGGGGCGGTCCCTTTTTCTGGAGAGGCCCTCTTCAAAAACTATCTACGAAATTTATCTGAAGATGTAATCGATATCACCACTTTTTCCCTGCAAGTAAAGCAGGCGCCAAACACTAAGGCGGTTGGTGAGTGACTGTTATCCAAGCTCAGCTCTGTTAGAACAGTCCGCTAGCGGTCTGCAAGAGAATACCGAGTTAGGGGTAGCCTCAGCAAACATCTTCGCTCTTATAGACAGTTTCCAGACTGCCCTGACAGAGCTGAGAATTAATAAAAGTCGTTCATCAACCGCCTTGATTTCTTACACCTGCAAGCAAAGCCCATTAGAACGGGCTCCTTTGAAGTCGCCGTACACATTACGGTTATAAATGGTGATTGGATTTTTGTAATAAAACTGGAGAAAAATTGTTGTTTATATGTTAGGTATGGTCATGATTTTCTATGGAAATGGTTGTTTTTAGGCCAAAAGTAGGTTAGTGATTCTCGAATGCATTTAAAGTTGATTTTTTCTGATTTCATCCCCGACTCCTGCAGTGCATGAAAGGTTTATGACAATGTTTTGGTCCCAAACGGGCAATCTTGAGGCTGGCTCGCCTTTCTTCGTTTCCATTTCATAGACATTAATGTCAACATAACCGTAATTTTGATTTTTTGATGGAATTTTCTGTAGAGCAGGGTGATTCAGGTAATTTCCTATTATTTTGCCCCAAAACTACTCAGCTATGCCTAGGACAATACTTATTATAGATTTTTCACATCAGCTTTTGGTAGGTTACATCACGCATAAGAAACAGACGAAACTAACTAAAGTTTTGGCGTCATCTATAACAATTTATTACAATATGCTACATAAATCATTCTCTCATTCTACATTCCCTCATAGGTATGCAAGTAAACTATAACATAGAGGAATGATAATAGTATAATACATAATTAGTGTGGAAAAGGCGTTTTCACAAACGAATAATTATTTTCTCCAAACGAGCGGTACGCGAGTTTGGAAAATAATTATGAGTTTGTAAACTTTTCCACACGAATTATGTACATTTTTTTCGTCATACTAGACTGAGAAGGATTTATTAAAATCTCAAACAACTGAAAACATTAACTGAAGCCAACATAACCTCAACACAACACTAGTAGCACAAACGCACACACTGAACTGTTAACTGTCATGGCGGCTCGTTCGACTCGTTTATTCATGCGTCGGAGTTCGGAAAAAACAGCTGGGCTAGATTTTCAGTGCTGTAATTATCATCGTGATGATGACTAGTGCTGTAATAATCATCAAAATGATTATTCCCGCATTCAGAACAGCTGATCTTTGATTCTCCTGTAAACGGCAATTTTCCAAACGCAAATCTAGCTTGGAAATTTGTGTATAACATACAAGTATGGCGAAAAAGTATTTTCTTCTCTCTGTACAATTCATACAAGAACGCTGCATCGATTTATAGTATTCTATGTAGTATTTCATTAAAAAAATGTTGAATATCAGTGTATATATCATAAATCCATTTAATTCGAAAACAAAATTGAAAGTTTTAATTCTATCTTTCCGACGAGGTGAATCACCAATCATTGGTAATTAAGGATTAGGTAATTAAGATAGGTTGCATCACGTACAAGATACAAACGAAACTGACAACCGTTAGCTATGAGAATTTAAATACAGCAATTATTTTGACATAAAATAAGCAAGTATAGCTTTTTTCTTTTTTCCGATATCATGATATCATACATAGAATACTTACCTCTTTGTACAGTGTAGATACAAGAAGACTTAATCGATTTTCAATACTGTATGTAGTATTTCAACAAAAATGCTGAATGTCAGTTGTAAATCCATCTAATTCGAACGCAAAATTGCAATTTTAATTCTATCTTTCTGACGAGATTAATTTCCAATCACCAATCATTGGTAATTAGGGATTAGCAACGCAAAAAATTCCCATCATAATGTGCGAGATAGGGAAGGGGTAGGGGTGGCACCCTTTATTGAATACGCTCGACACAAAATATAATTCCATTATCTCTCTAATTCCACTGGTCGTCTTTTTTCTTTGTTTTTTAATGAAAAACATGCGAGAATTGGAAATCGCTTATTATGTGTGCAGCGCATGGAAAGAGTGCAGTAATTGCAGAGTAATTGAAGTTGCTGCAACAATTGAATGTGCAATAAAACGCCCTCTAATTGTCATTCAGCTCAGCTGGCCACTGAGTCGTGAATTTTTAATCACACAACCAAATTCAAATTCGAATAGATAGAAGAAAAACGGTCGCAAAAAACCCAACAGCTGAGGCTAATGTGTGATTAACGCCAGTTAATTGGAAAATTTCGCCGATTTTTTGATGACAGTTTAGCTACTTGTCTCCAATTTGATTGGCAAGTGATTAATGAATTTTAGCGCTGATGAAAAATTCTGTTCAATTTAATCATTTGTGATGCCGTTTTGAGAATTGCAAATTGTCTGAGTTTTGTTGAAATAAAAAACGTTTCTGAACGCATTGCAGCTATAAAAATTAGTTAAGATTATTTTATAGCTGAATTGAATTAACTTTTAAATCCGACTGGAGGGGAGTCCTCTCTTCAATGGGAAAGAGAGAGTCAGCTGAGCCAATAGAAACAAGAAATGAGAAAATACTACACGCGCTGTTGCCAGCTTTCCACTCCCATACACACAGGTGCATTTTTACTAATTCTTCGAGCGAGGAGGAACCTACTAGATTTGCTTGTCTGTGTCCAGTGCGTGGATTGAGGCGTTCGAGTGAATTGTTGTATCAATGAGGCAATGGCAACACTGCGCCAGCTCAATCCCCACAAGTTGCGTCTCCCCAAAACGCTCCGAATTAAAAGTAATTTCAAAACGACTATAGTTGAAGAACTATGGCCCGTATTATTATCATTATAATGTGGTAGGCTGGTAGGATAGTTTGAAAACAAAACTTGGTATTTAAACTTAGATAAACTTTATCACAAATGCTATAGTCTGTCCAAGCAAAGGAGACCCTCTGGCAAGATGGGAAAATGACTCAAGCTCGGTCAATTGGTTAAAAAATTATCAATTTGATCTCTAATTGTAGGAAACAATTTAATCTAATATTAAGACTACATTTATAATTCTTTACCAAGCTGAAGTCATTTTCCTATCTAGCCAGAGGCTCTTCTTTGCTTGGACAGACTATATTCTGGGAGTATAAAGTCACTGTAATATTGACTATAGACTTAATGCAGAAATGATATAGCTAAAGCAAAAAGATTAGTGACACCAAGAGATGTATGATTCAAATTTATTTGCTCGTGGTGCATATAGTCAGAAAACTTGAGTTCTCCAGCTGACACGGATAAGTTAGCATTTGTTAGTTTAGCATAAGTTAGCGTTAGTTTTCGTTTCACGGTTTCCTCTGTCTCTTGGAGCTCTTGTGAAACATCAAATACATCTTCAAATGAATCATTCAGGCATATCTGAATGACAAATCAAATTGAAAACATCTATTGTATCTTTTAATTTCAAGAACATAATCAAAGCAGAGCTAAATGAAAATGACAATTCTAATCGACAACATCAGCTGTTGTAGCGCACAAGGAGCAACGAAACCACTCAACTTTTCACCGTCAGCTATACTATAGTCTACAAATACACGTTGTAATGAATGTAGATCACCGTCACATGCTCTAATGGATATGACGCGGAGGTTACCAAATATGGACCTGAAAATGTATAGTCTGTCCAAGCAAAGAAGACATTCTGGCAAGATAGGAGAATGACTCCAGCTCGGTCAATATTTGTTCAATGGTTATAAATTCGGTCTCAGATTGTAAAGCAGAATAATTCCTACAATTTGAGACCAAATTTATAATTTTTGAAGCAATATTGATGGAGCTGTAGTCATTTTACCATCTTGCCAGAATGTCTTCTCTGCTTGGACAGACTATAACTGGGAAACCATGACTGAATTGTGATTTTCCAACGGTGAAAACCCGATGGCAGTGGGATTTTTCGCCGATTTGTAGCCGGAAAAATCAGGGAGGCGCTTGTTGGGCGACAGTCCATGCTAATCATGCTGATGGATGCGAATTGCAGTCGAAAAGTGTGAAAAACTGTGGAACAGCGCGCAAAATGTGCTGAATAAGCGATATAGAGGTTTACGGTGAGCCAGACGATTGGAGTAGGCTTGCTGATTGGATGGATCGATTGTGCGGAAAAAGTTTTGGAAAAAATTGTTCTCTAAATAGTACGGTAGGCCTACTTGTTTGTGGGATCAAATGAAATAAAACCAAAAAAATATTCATCTTTTTTCTATCACGAACTGCTAGTTAATACTTCACTTGAAAAATAATAATATTACGGAATCTAGATTGATGCTTTGGAACTACATGAAAGTGAAAACAAAGTTAATGTGATACTGCAAACCAAATATTTTTTAGCTTTATTGCTACACTTCACGGAAAGAAGCTCCTTACCGGTCCCTATGTAGACTAGGAAGTCGTCATTTACATGTGTAATCAATCAGCTGTTGTCCTCGAGCGGTAAGAGCCTCTTACCATGCAAGGAGCGAATTGCTGATGTTCTTTCCAAGCGTGGACAGCTGGCGCCATCTAGTGAGAGAAAATACAACTACAATTCCGATCTCTTCCTGTGATGCTGCCAGAAATTGGTCGAAAACAAGAAACTTTGTATTGCTATTGTGCAATTTAGGATGATTGTACAAAAACTATCATGGGATTAAACGTTTCTGGACTAAGAAAATTGAGGATTCTGATAGTTATTAAGTAATATTCGATTAATTAAATCAATAAACTTGTGATGCAAACTTTCAATACTTAGCAGTTTGGCCTACTCCAGATTCAGTTCAGCCAAAGCTAGTATAGGCCTAGTAAGTTATCTGGTCTAGCTGTTCTTAGATTTCATTAATCCTATTTGTTTTGTTCATTCATGAAATTAGATTGATAATATTTATTTGAAGTGTAGCGAAAAAATTATACACAACTCGCCCAGGAAGTTTTTTACGGTATTTGGAATTATTCCCAGGCTCGGCAACCCTCGCCCGGGAAACTATCCTCATACCATAAACTTTTCCTTCCCGGGCTTGTGGCGTAATGTACTATTATAGGTTAGGTTAGTTCTGTTGAGAATGAGAACGGTAAAGTCTTGAAACCGGTCCAGTGTTGAAAAAATCAATAAAAGTCAATAAAAATAGTCGAATTTGAACTGTCTTTTACTCTTGTATGGTATAGTCTGTTCAAGCAAAGACGACCCTCTAGTAAGATGGGAAAGTTACTCCAGCTTGGTCAATACTCGTTCAAGAATTATAAATGTGATCTTAATAGTAGATAAAATTGTTTCCTTCAATTTGAGATCAAATTCATAATTTTTGAATCAATATTGACCGAGCTTGAATCATTCTCCCATCTTGCCAGAGGGTCAAGGATGGACAGAATTCTGCTTGGACAGAATCTACTTGTTTTTTGAACTTAAATTTTCCCTACAAGTTCTTGTATAACAGGATATAAGATATAAGATATGAGCCAGATAAGTTCCGCTACACACACCACGATTCATAGACGTCCGGGTTATTTGCTTTCTTTATGAATCTTCATGAATTATATAGATTTAATGGAACTTGAATTGTACTCAGACACATTTTTTGAGTAGTTGTTAAGGTGATATTGTGGTAGTTATCCATATTTAATGGAAATACATATTCAATCAGTGGTTTGACAACGTCTTGTCTTTTCATTTATTTGTTCGCCAAGTTTGTGCCTAGATTATGTTTTTGAAATCAGAATAGAGTAGAATGAATAATGCTTCATATCAATTAATGTTAGTTGGGTACATCACGTGCAAGGGACAGACGAAACCACCTCAAATTTTAGTGTCAGCTGTAGATTTCTACTTTTCTGACCATAAATTCATAAACGAACAGTTGAATTCAAACCATTTATTATCACACTTCTATAGATGAGGCTTGAGGCATGTAAATGGACATTCTTTTTTTGGTCCAAACAATCTTTAGTATAGTCTGTCCAAGCAAAGAAGACATTCCGGCAAGATGGGGAAATGACTCCAGATCGGTCAATATTTGTTCAAAAAACTACAAATTCGGTCTCAAATTGTAGAAAACAATCTATTCTACAATTTGAGTTCAAATTTATAATTTTTGAATCGATATTGACCGAGCTGTAGTCATTTTCTCATCTTGCCAAAATACCTTCTTAGCTCCACCAGACTGGCAGACTGACCTCTTGATTTATAACCACAAGGTGTGACAATAAACTCAACAGATATAGTCTGTCCAAGCAAAGAAGACATTCTGGCAAGATGGGGAAATGACTCCAGATTGGTCAATATTGGTTTAAAAATTATAAATTTGGTCTCAAATTGTAGAAAATAATCTGATCTACAATTTGAGACCACATTCATAATTTTTGAACCAATATTGACCGAGCTGCAATCATTCTCCCATCAAGCTAGAATGTCTACTTTGCTAGGACAGACTATAACAAATAAAAGTAGCCAAAGTCCACAACTGTCCAGCCTCCTTCAGTCTGCTTTTGAAATCATCATCATCTTTCTTCTTACCTCCTTTCTCCAAAATCATTCATTCTCTACTCTTCTTCACAATCATCCATCCTCTTTTATCCGAAACCATTTCCTCACAATCCCGCCTACCATCAGTGTTCAGAAAATCGAGTAAATATTCAATAAAACCCATAAATATCTTCTTCGCGAGCCGAGCCGAGCCGAGCCGAATTCAATCTACTTTTTGAAACCATTCACGCGTAAGTGGCTTCTTGCAATCTTTGAATGGAAACTATTTATCTTCAAAGTATAAGAAATAAGGTTATGTTGCGCATCCTATATATTATATTCAATACTACAGACAACTCCTCAATATTCTTATTTTCATTCAGCTGGTCCCCTCTGCATCTTCTTCCACTGCTTATTTTTGTCCTTCTTCTTCTTCTTCTTTTCCTTTTCTTCTTTTCTTCTTCTCTTCTTTCTTCTTCTTCTTCTTCTTCTTCTCTTTTCTTCTTCTTCTTCTTCTTCTTCTTCTTCTTCTTTTTCTTCTTCTTCTTCTTCTTCTTCTTCTTCTTCTTCTTCTTCTTCTTCTTCTTCTTCTTCTTCTTCTTCTTCTTCTTCTTCTTCTTTTTCTTCTTCTTCTTCTTCTTCTTCTTCTTCTTCTTCTTCTTCTTCTTCTTCTTCTTCTTCTTCTTCTTCTTCTTTTCTTTCTTCTTTTTCTTTCTTCTTCTTCCTCTTTTCCTTTTCTTTTTTCTTCTTCTTCTTCTTCTTTTCCTTTTCTTCTTCTTCTTCTTCTTCTTCCCTTTCCTTTTTCTTCTTTTTTTCTTCTTCTTTCTTCTTTCTTTCCTCTTCTTTTTTCTTCTTCTTTCTTCTTTTTCTTCTTTTTCTTCTCTTCTTCTCTTCTTTCTTCTTCTTCTTCTTCTTCTTCTTCTCCTTCTCCTACTTCTCATTTCCTTCATTCTTCTTGCCTAGTTCTTATTTTTCCTTCTTCTCCCAATTCCTTTTCTATTATTCCCTCCCACTTCTACTCAGTTCTCTTATCATTCTTCTGCTCTGTTCAATCTCATTTCTCCTCTTACTCAGTTTCCATCTTTATCTGTGTTTTTTTCCTCCACCTATCTCAACATGTTCTTTTACTCTTTTCTCAATAATTTTTTTTTGGTCTCGTTTTCCAGCTCTCCTTTTTTCTGTTTTCTATCCAATATCCTTTTTTCCCTCTGTTTTCATTTCTAGTCTCCTTCTCCAATCTCGATTCCTTGTTACCTACCTCGTTCGTCACTAATCGTCGAGTTTTTTCTCTCCCATTTTCTTCGTCTTGTTCAGTTTGTCAAGTTTTTCTTCTCTCTCTCTATCATCGATATTCTCCACACTCACCTTTATTTTCTTCTCCATTCTCTCGTTTCCCTTGTTCCAAACAATTCTTCCTCTTCTCTTTTTTTGTCTTAATTTAATTTAATTTTTATTATTCCTCTATTAGTAATCTTACAAGTACTCTTCTCTTAGTACCCTATTATAGTATAGTCTGTCCAAGCAAAGAAGACCCTCTGGCAAGATGGGAAAATGACTCCAGCTCGGACAATATCGGTTCAAAAATAGTGATTTAGTCTCATTGTAGAAAACATGTTTTCTACAATTTGAGACCAAATTTATAATTTTTGAACCAATATTGACCTAACTGAAGTCATTTTCCCATCTTACCAGAGGGTCTTCTTTGTTTGTACAGACTATACTATGTATTTCTTACCCTTTTTTGAGCGATCTTTCACATCTTATTAGTATTACTTCGCCACCATATTTCTCTGTTTCTCTTCCTCTTCCTCCTCCCTCTTCTCCACGTTTTCTTTTCATTCTCCTTCTCATTCTTTTTGTTTTATTCTCTTTTCACCTTTTCCCCCTTCCCTTTTCTACTCCTTTCTTCCTCTCTCCTCTCCTCCCCCTCAGTTTTCTTTCCATGTTTCTCCTTATTCTCCTTTATCCATTCACCTTTTTCCTGTTTCTTCTGATTCATTTTCTACTATTTTCTTTCCCCTTTTTCCTCCTCATCCTTCTTATCTTATTCTCTCTTATTCTGTCTTCTCCTCATAACATTTCTGCTCTTTTCTTCCTCCTCCTTATTCTCCTCCTCCTCATCCTCATGGTTGAGATCCTCAACTCTCACTTCCCACTTCTTCCCTTTATTCCTTATTTCCTCCAGAAACTTACTCAAACAAGATCACTTCACTTTTTCTCATATTTTTTCCATCCCAATCTATCACCAAGATCACGTCGCGGCACACTTCAAAATATTTACAAAGAATATTTCATGCGCCGGAGTTCGATTCACGCTAATAATGGAAGACATAAATAATTCGGGACTGAATAGAGAGCTTACAGGGGTCGGTTGGGGGTGGGTTATATGGTGGGTATAGTGGGTATAGTATGTGGGCGCAGTATGGCCAAGGATTTTGACTCTCTCTCTCACTCTCAACAACATCTGCCTGATGCCTGATGACCAGTCGGCCGGAAGAACAAAGGGATTTAGAGCAACCCCTCCCTTCCACCAACAACCCCTCAAATGTGTGTTCGGTTCAGATCACTCCTGAATCTCTTCTATTTTATTCAGTGTGCAGCAGGAGAGAGCTTAGAGAGGCAGCTCTCAATAGAGAGGCACTCCTCTCTATCATTCATCACAACGTTTGTTGGGATCTGGGAGATATTGAACAACAGGCACAATGCAAGTGATAGGGATACGGGATACAAAAAAGAAGGTATCGATTGTGAGATTATTGGAGTAATGAAAACAAGATCTATAGTGTAGCTGAGGGAAAAAATTGGGCGGTTTCGTCTGCTCCTTGTGCAGTACAACAGCTGTGCAACATTGTACAATATACACAATGAAAGAGATAGTGATATAACCTGTCTAAGCCAAGAAAGCCCTCTGGCAATATGAGAAAATTACTCCGGCTCGGTCAATATTAGTTCAAAAAATACTGATTTGGTCTCAAATTGTAGATCAGAATGTTTCCTACGATTAAAACCAAATGAATAATTTTTGAATCAATATAGACCGAGCTGGAATCATTTTCTGAACTTGCCAGTGGGTCTTCTCTGCTTGGACAGAATATACCGTATCGAAAAAAGAAGGTATCGATTATGAGATTATTGGAGTAATTAAAACAAGATCTATAGTATAGCTAAGGGAGAAAAGTTAGGCGGTTTCATCTGCTTCTTGTGCACTACAACAGCTGATGTCGTAGATTAGAGTTGTTATTCAGAGCTATGTCTAGCTAGATGATGTTTGAAATTGAAAGGGGTAATGGAAGCTTTATATAAGCTATTAGTAGGTTACATAACGTAATAGACAGCCGAAACTACATACTTTTGGCGTTAATTAGGCTAAAACATTCTGAAGATCAGAAACACATTGTTTCTGTTGCAAATATTTCAAGCCGCGTATCGACAGTCCGAGGCATGTGCCGCGAATGCCTCAAGGTACAGTCTGTTCACGCAAAGAAGAGTCTTGCTACTACTACTAGTCTACTATCTACTCCAGTCTCCAGCTCGGTCAATATTGGTTCAAACATTATTGATCTGGTCTCAATTAGGTTATAGGAAACATTTCTATCTTCAATTCGAGACCAAATCGATAATTTTTGAACCAATATTGACCGAGCTGGAGACTGGAGTAAAGCTGCGTATCGACGGTCCGAGGCATGTGCCACACATGCCTCGGACTGTTGATACCGGGTTTGCTAGCAGCCAGGCAAACGCGGCACACAATTCGCAGCGAGCAGTGCCTGTTGCCTCGCAACGCACAACGAACAATTCTACAAACTAGCCTCAAAATTGTACCCCATTCCTATGCATTTTTGTGATTGAGAATTCTATTTGGGTGCAGAAGGTTCTAATAGGCAATAATAAACATTGTCTTGAATTTTTATCTACTAATTGAACACAAACCTCCAACGTTCAAATTATCAATTGTCAGAGCTTAGTTGCTTTGTCTCCCGCTTGATGGCGCTAGTCAATTAGTTCGGGTGCTCGCATTTTTGGTTACAAAAATTGCAGATCACACATATGCCTCAGCCATGAGTTCATCCTTTTTTGCGTCAACAGACTGTACCACGAGGCATTCGTGGCACATGCCTCGGACTGTCGATACGCGGCTTTAGGTTCATACGCGGTTTAGACTCCATGAATCACAGACTCACTGTCTTGAACACAAAAAGATTAAACACAAAAAGTTTGAACATTGCCAATATGGATAATTTGTCAGATAGCGTTGCTTGCTTTTGTTGGCCAGCTCGGTTTGGAAAGTCAGCAAGCGGTCTGCAAGAGGGTATTGAATTGAAAGCAGGAGGGTATGTGACTGAAACATACTCGTAGACCGTACGTAGACTGTCCTGACAGAGCTGAGTATGAATGAAAATTATCCGCTGTCCGTCTTATTAAATAAAAACTACTACAGATTACTATCTACTGCTCATTCATTCCGTTACAAAAACTGTCTTCTTCAAAATAACTTGTAATAACCGAAAATGATATCGTATTAATTTATTAATTTTACACACACATATACAACAAATAAGCAATTTTAAATAGAAATTGGTTGAAAAATATAATCCCAGATAGCACGTAAGCTTATTTCAAGCTGTAAATTAAGTGGATTTTGAATTGGAAGTTCCAGTTTGATCAAACCAGCCTAATTCAAACTTGTAACAGGCTGTAAGCAATCAAGCTAGAAGTTTTAAACTTATAACAAGCTGGAATTTTCATCCTTAAAATCAACCTTGAATCTTCCAGCTACAGTCCAGCTTGTTTCAAGCTAGAATCAGCCTTGATTCCAGCTTGAACTTTTAAGCTTGGATGATTAAACTTGATTCCAGCTTGAACTTTCAAGCTTTGCAAACAGCTTGAAACGTGGTAACTTCTTAACTTGAATCAAGCTGTATTACAGCTTTCAGACTGTAAGTTCCAAGCTTGAATCCAGCTTGTTGAATGGAACATTCAAGCTGGAAACCAGCTGGACCCCAGCTGTTTGTGCTATCAGGGATGGAACTATTGATCTATACAATAATAATGGCAATGGATGTAACATACTAATTCAGTATCCGTGGTACAAAACAGGGGAAGTTTGTAAGCTTTTTTTAACTATGGTTACCCATGTAGGAAATTCCTTCAAGCTTCAATCTTTGAGTGGAAAAGTAAGACTATCAGAATAGGTGTAAAAGTATGGGTATGGTCTGTCCAAGCAAAGATGAGCCTCTGGCAAGATGGGAAAATGACTCCAGCTTGGTCAATATTTGTTCAAGAATTATGAATGTGGTCTTAATTGTAGATCAAATCGTTTCCATCGAATTGATAATTTTTGAACCAATATTGACCGAGCTTGAGTCATTCTCCCATCCTGCCAGAGGGTCTTCTTTGCTTGGTCAGACTTTTAGGGCTCTCATCTACTTACAGTTCGGACTGACAGTTCGATTGTTCACAGTCCACATCACAACGATCGGCCTGCCGGTTTAAAGCTTTTTTGGACTGCCGTTCTACTCATCCACTCACAGTTTTTGGCTATCACAGTCCAAATTGTCAGTCCAAACTCACAATGGATTATAGCCCTGAGACACTGTAAGAAATCACTTTACATCAAATTTACATTTTTTTGTAACCTCATCAAGATAACTCTTCTAGTCCTGATAGCTTCTAGTCTTTGGTATATCCAACGAAATATTCCCCTTAGCTATAGTCTGTCCAAGCAAAGAAGACATTCTGGCAGGATGGGAAAATGACTCCAGCTTGGTCATTATTGGTTCAGAAATTATTAATTTGGTCCTTCTTCTTCTTCTTCTTCTTCTTCTTCTTCTTCTTCTTCTTCTTCTTCTTCTTCTTCTTCTTCTTCTTCTTCTTCTTCTTCTTCTTCTTCTTCTTCTTCTTCTTTCTTCTTCTTCTTCTTCTTCTTCTTCTTCTTCTTCTTCTTCTTCTTCTTCTTCTTCTTCTTCTTCTTTCTATTCTTCTTCTTTTTCTTCTTCTTCTTCTTCTTCTTCTTCTCCTTCTTCTTCTTCTTCTTCTTCTTCTTCTTCTTCTTCTTCTTCTTCTTCTTCTTCTTCTTCTTCTTCTTCTTCTTCTTCTTCTTCTTCTTCTTCTTCTTCTTCTTCTTCTTCTTCTTCTTCTTCTTCTTCTTCTTCTTCTTCTTCTTCTTCTTCTTCTCCTATCAGCTATCAGATTCATTAGCAATATCAGTCTGTCCAAGCAAAGAAGACATTCTGGCAGGATGGGAAAATGACTCCAGCTCGCTCAATATTGGTTCAAAAATTATAAACTCAATCTCAAATTGCATACTGTATTAGAATGTTTCCAAAAATATGAGAACAAATTTATAATTTTCAAACTAATATTGACCGACCTGAAGTCATTTTCCCATCTTGTCAGAATGTTTTCTTTGCTTTGACAGACTATAGAAAGAAAAAGGTTCTGCTCGTTTTTTGAGAAGGAAAATCGTTTAGACCATACTATACCGCACAGAAAGGTAAATAGCCTCAGACCACCGCCGCCAATGCAGATGTGTTTTGTCAAATGGACACAAGAAGTTTGGAAATTTATTGTAGATCGTTAGCAGGAGCCAAGTTAGAGAGAGTGAGAAAGACTTATTGAGAATGAATGAGTGCGAGTGAGAGAGAGTGATAGTGAGTGTGGTGAGTGGAGATTGTGAGTGTGAGTGTGAGTGAGAGTGATTGTGAGGTGAATGAGTGAATAGAGTGAGATAGAGTGATTGTGAGTGAATGTGATTGAATGAGAGTGAGTGAGAGGAATAGATTGTGAGTGAGTGAGTTGTCAGGTGACGAATGCAGGCATCACTCAGGTCTGATGGAGACAGATTGGCCTCACACGAGTCACGATTAGTCTCAGCAGTTGCTCTCTCACTCTCTCTCTCTAAAACACACACTCACTCAATATCTCACTCTATCACTTTATCTCCCTCTATCTCTTCTCAGCCACCCGCTGATCTGATAATAGCTAGCTGCAGTTGCAATGTAATGCAGGTTATCGCTGATGAAACTGTGCACAATACTGTTTATTATTTTATCAATCCATATAACTGATTTAATAATTGCATAAATAATACTTATTAATGCATAAAGATATTCGTAATTTTATGTATTATTTGATTGTAATTAATAACGCTATTGCATAATATACATTTTCGGGAGGAATGTGCAATACTTTATGGCTGATTTAACACCAAGTAGACAGAAAGTTCCATGACCAACCCCATAAAACGCTTTGTTAACGAGATAACAATGGCGGAAAATTGAGATTAGAATTCAGAAATGAATCAAAAAGTTTTCGCAAAATTGACAAGAGTGATAAATTTGTGTTTAGTAGCGATTTTGCAATTTTTGATCGCTAATTTCTGAGATTTGGGTGAGATTTAAACAATCGCCGCCATTTAACTAGTTTTTAACTAATTTTACATAGGAATTGATTATGTTTAGAACCTCACTATAGCCTCTAAAAAATAGAAAAATTAATATGTTTTGAACAATCTCAATTAATAAATCCGCCATTGTTATCAATCGGTAACAAAGCGTTTTTGGTATCATGGTCCCATGGAACTTTTTGTCTACTTGTTGTTTGTGAAGGAATCAGCCTGAGAATTTATTTACATTCCTCCTGAAACACCCTTTTATGTATTATTCAATCGTTTATTGTTGAAAATGAGATATGAAATTTGATGAAATGTAGACAACAGGATCCCCTTATGAATGTGTTTTCGTGAATAAATAGTTTTGTTATTGATAAATCTATTAAGAAAAGGTGGAAAGTCTAATCAAGAGTTTTGGAACACAGACTGGGGAGTTAAATGAGGATTAATATATAGAGCAATAGATAAGAGCTGAATAGTTGTAATCTTCATATCGGAATGGACTGTATACTGGGTATACGTGATTTAAAATAAAAAGTTCAAGAGCTACAACTACAACTATTCAAGTGTAATGAAGGTACAAATTGTGACAAGGGCATGAATCTATAATATTGGAATCAATATAAAGTATTTTTGAAATATATTTTAATAATAAATTATATTGGAATCAATTCGAATGAATCAATTGGAACATACATGAATTTTTGAAACATTGGATTGAAATGCAAGATCATATTTCCATTTCATTTCATACAGCATGAATCAATCAAGCACTGGCGGCTCGTACCCACTAAACAGGTGAAGTGCTCGTATCTTTTACTGTACAGCATTTCACCAGTTTTGTGGGCATGAGCCGCCAGTGCTATCAAGGTAACCTTTGTGACCAGTATAAAACAATCTAAGTTCTGTAATAAATAAATCCTCCTAGTACTAAGTTGATGAAATTGTAATTACTTGAATTGAAAAATAAACTCTATTAGCGTAATATAGTGAAATCAGCGTGAATAGGCCAAGGCCCATTCTACACGGGCGTAGGAAACGCGGCGTTAACGTCGCGTCGAAACGTTCTCGATAGAACACATTGTGTTGAATGGGCTTGTCTACACGCGCTCCCATTTAACACAATGGTTTCTGTCAGGCACGCGTTTTCGACGCGACGTTAACGCCGCGTTTCCTATGCCCGTGTAGAATAGGCCTAATACAGCAGCCATTTTCTAAGGCAGAACTCACGAACCACTGTCAACCAATAAGAAAAGAGCAGGCGGGGCGTAAAGGCGTGTCCAATGTCCAAGTCAACTCTGAAACATCATCCGATAACTGCTGCCATCTACTGGTTGAATCGGGAAACTTTTCGAACCGATGTCGTCGGCCAATCAGAGCGTAGGGCAGTGCTCGGAGGCGTGTCCAATGGAAGACGAAGCAAGTCACCCTATTGCTACTGCTACTGCCATCTGCTGGCAGAATTTGGAACTATCTCGAATGTTTTTGTCGAGAGAGTAGGAAGAGCAGTGAAAATGGCTGTAGTCTTGAACTTGAAGGATTTAGTTTCCGATTTTTGGAATAAAAAAAAAATATTTTCAAGTCCAAGCAGAGAAGACATCCTGGCAAGATGCGAAAATGACTCCAGTTTGGTCAATATTGATTGGAAAATGATAAATTCTGGTCTCAAATTGTAGAATTCATTCTACTGAATGAATTGTAGAATTTATTCTGCTCTTCAATTTGAGACGAAATGTATTATTTTTAACAATATTAATTTAATGCAATGAGAAATATTATCGTCAAATGTTATCTTCCTCTTGATTTCAGTGTATCACGCATTCGGATGCAATACGAAATTGCGGTGTTGCCGGTTTCCCTGTCCAAGCAAAGTAGACACATTTGGCCAAATTGGTAAAACGACTACAGCTCGGTAAATATCGGTCAAAAATGTTGGTCTCAAATCGTAGATCAGAATGTTTTCTACAATTTGAGAACTAATTTATAATTTTTGACCTAATATCGACCGAACTGTAGTCATTTCTATCTTGCCAGAATGTCTTCTTCGCTTGGACATACTACAATTTGCTTTTTGATTCTAGAGTGTGCGCCAAGTTAGAGATGGTATTGAAGCATTTATTATTATGAATTTCTTAGATTTTGATGATTTAGTAATAGTCAAGGAACTTGACATAAATAGACTGCATTCACTTCAAGAGGCTACAATCATTTCTCAAAAGCTCTCAAAATAGTTGATAGAAGAACAAAGATAAATAATGTTATCAATACTACTTTTATACATCTACTGCTATAATCTGGCCAAGCAAAGAAGAGCCTCTTGCAAGATGAGAAAATGACTCCAGCTCGGTCAATATTGGTTCAAAAATTATTGGTTTGGTCTCAATTTTAGGAAACATTTTGATCTACAATTTGAGACCAAATCAATAATATTTGAACAAATATTGGCCGAGCTAGAGTTATTTTTTCATCTTGCCAGAGGCTCTTCTTTGCTTGGCCAGACTATACACATCCAATCAATGATTGGATGAGGAACATGCTGACTATGAAATGAAAATCGCCTAAAGCGTTGGTCGAATAGAACGGAAATAGAATACCCAATACCTAATGAAAGTGCTAATCATTGGTTGAAAAGGACAGGATACTGAAGCAGATGGAATGAAGAAGAAGAAGAAGAAGAAGAAGAAGAAGAAGAAGAAGAAGAAGAAGAAGAAGAAGAAGAAGAAGAAGAAGAAGAAGAAGAAGAAGAAGAAGAAGAAGAAGAAGAAGAAGAAGAAGAAGAAGAAGAAGAAGAAGAAGAAGAAAGAAGAAGAAGAAGAAGAAGAAGAAGAAGAAGAAGAAGAAGAAGAAGAAGAAGAAGAAGAAGAAGAAGAAGAAGAAGAAAGAAAGAAGAAGAAGAAGAAGAAGAAGAAGAAGAAGAAGAAGAAGAAGATGAAGAGGAGAAGATGGTGAAGAAGAATGAGGGAGGAGGGAGGAAGGAAGAAAGAATGAGGAGGAGGAAGGAGATAAAGGAAGAGAGGAAGAAGAAGAAAGAAGAAAAGAGAAGAAGAAAAGAAAGAAGAAGGAAAGAAGAAGAAGTAAAGAAGAAGAAGAAGAAGAAGAAGAAGAAGAAGAAAAGAAGAAGAAGAAGAGAAGAAAAAGAAGGAAGAAGAAGAGGAGAAGAAGAAGAAGAAGAAGAAGAAGAAGAAGAAGAAGAAGAAGAAGAAGAAGAAGAAGAAGAAGAAGAAGAAGGAAGAAAGAGAAGAAAGAAGAAGAAGAAGAAGAAGAAGAAGAGAAGAAGAAGAAGAAGAAGACGAAGAAGAAGAAGAAGAAGAAGAAGAAGAAGAAGAAGAAGAAGAAGAAGAAAAGCCAGGAAAGTGTGTAATGTTACGTTGAGGTGCTTGGGGTGAATGAAGATGATGTTGATGGTGTTGATGATGATCAAAACTCAATGAACCAATTACGGGTGATCTGGTGAGGGTGTTCAGGGGGGGCGAAGCGGGGAAAGGGGGTTCAGGCTGTCACCCTCAGTTGGTGACACCATGGTGACACCTGTAAACCGTTATTTCCTTCTGCCTGCTCTTCAGCACTATATCTCCCCTTTTACTTTCAATGTACCCCCATCTCAACACTTACTCCTATTTCCCTCAGCTCCTTCTTATTATTGAACTTCTACTTTTTCATATTTTCTCCTCTGTTTGTCCTCTTTCGAACTTCTTCTTCTTCTTCTTCTTCTTCTTCTTCTTCTTCTTCTTCTTCTTCTTCTTCTTCTTCTTCTTCTTCTTCTTCTTCTTCTTCTTCTTCTTCTTCTTCTTCTTCTTCTTCTTCTTCTTCTTCTTCTTCTTCTTCTTCTTCTTCTTCTTCTTCTTCTTCCTTCTCTTCTTCTTCTTCTTCTTCTCTTCTTCTTCTCTTCTTCCTTCTTCTTCTTCTTCCTTCTTCTTCTTCTTCTCCTCTTCTTCTTCTTCTTCTTCTTTCTCTTCTTCTCCTCTTCCTTCTTCTTCTTCTTATTCTTTTTCTTCTTCTTCTTCTTTCTCTCTCCTTCTTCTTCTTCCTTCTTCTTCTTCTTCTTCTTTCTCTCTTCTTCTTTTCTTCTTTCTTCTCTTTTCTTCTTCTTCTTCTTCTTCTTCTTCTTCTCTTCTTCTTCTTCTTCTTCTTCTTCTTCTTCTTCTTGTTCTTCTTCCCCCTCTTCTTTTATTTTTGCTTTCCATCTGCGTGCGCATGCGTAGTCACACTCTCACTTCCCTCCGCCATCTTGAGAGAGGTTCTTCTGTGCTTGGACAGACTATACATGAGTTTGAGTGCATGACTTACATTAGAGTTAATAGATTGAAGTAAAACCAATTTCGTTCAGGAAATCATAAACATCAATCAACAAAATTTTAAATACTATACCCATTGAATGCTAAACAGTTGGTTGAAGTTTTATGTGGCAAAACTAACAGGCCTGACCTGGTCTTCCTAAACGATCAACTGCTGCCTACTTACCAGCTGACTGGGAACAAATAAAATAAAATAAATTGTAAAAAAAATAGTTGATAAAATAGTACGGTTGTGACGTCGTCTCTCAGAGTTGAAGACCACGGCTGAAGGTAGATTGATACCTTCCTGCTATTAAAACAATGCTAGTCTGTCCAAGCAAAGAAGACATTCTGGCAACATGGGAAAATGACTCCAGCTCGGTCAATATTAGTTCGAAAGACATAAATTTGATCTCAAATTGTAAATCAGAATATAACCTACAATTTAAGACTGATTTTTAAACTTTTGAACCGATATTGACCGAGCTGGAGTCATTTTCCCTTCTTGTCAGAATGTCTTCTTTGCTTGGACTATAGACTATAAAATGCAGGCAACACATATGGAATCCGTGCAGTTGTTAAATGCGTTATAGTCTGTCCAAGCAAAGAAGACCCTCTGGCAAGATGGGAAAATGACTCCAGCTTGGTCAATATTTTTCCAAGAATTATAAATGTGGTCTTAATTGTGGATCAAATTGTTTCCTACAGTTTGAGATTAAACTTATAATCTCCGATCCTGCCTTCTTTTCGTTCCACTATCGAATCTTTGTATTCTGTCTATTCTCTCTCTCTCTCTCTCTAGGATGAGAAACTAGGATGATGGAATACACTAGGATGAGAAACGTTCATGACTTTCAAACTATAAATTACTATAAACTATAAACTTCAAACTATAAACTTATAGGGCTTCTCATCGTTTGCTTCAAGTCCCAACTCAGAGAACTTCAATGTTTGGCTCATCATTCCATGCTACTTCAGTGAGGATGATGAATGAAATGGAAGACAATATTTTCAACACTAATAGTGTGGCACAATTTAAAAAACATTTGAGAAGATACAATTTTTAATGATTTAAAAGTGAAAAATTATCATTTTCCAATTATTATTAACGTTTCACTTTCTGAATATTTATCGTATCAATGTTTTTGAACCCTGAAACAACATATCAACTTCAATCATTATAAAAAAATCAAGTGACCTCAATGCGTTATTTCTACGTTTTTTGAGTGAACTAATATTATTTGATGTGGAACATTTTAATTAATGGGAACATACTATAAGAACAATTTATCATTATTTTAAATAATTTGACATTACAATATTCTTTATTATTTTTTTATAATTTTTTATGTATTAGAAGTAGACTACTGATTTGTTTTGTGTAATTATGTTGGCCTGGTTAGGTGGAACCAGGAGGGAACCATTTGGTTTCAACCTTGAAAAATAAAACATTCAATCAATCAATCAATCTCTCTCTCTCTCTCTCTCTCTCTCTCTCTCTCTCATAGGTCAATGGACATATATATGTCTAAACTTCGCCTTTTCACTTAGATGTAAGTGAGATGTTAGAGTAAGATATTAGTGTAAGTTACTCCTTATTCATTTTGCAGAACCTCGAATTATACAATTTGTACAAATTTTGCATTCATTACATCACCGTCTTTTTGTATTTTTACTAGAGGTTTCTATATTGTGAAATATGTACTATAATCATGTTTTACTCATTAATATTACAATGTAGAATCTAAGCCGAATTTTTATTATCTATTTGAATAAAGTAATCTAAGCTAATCTAATCTAATCTCGTTCTTAAAATATTTCTCCTTTCCATCAACTCATTCTTTTCTCTTCTTATTTTCCTTTTATTTTCTTTTATTCAATCAATATGTATTTTCAATACACAATTAATCATAAATTGGATCCATCTTCAGTTACTTTCATTATCTTCCAGAACTGACGCCGAAAAGTTGGACGCTTTTGTCTGCTCCTTGTGCGCTTCAACAGCTGATGTTGTCAGTAAAGTTGTCATTTAGTTATACTTCGATGATGTTTCCGAAATCAAAATCTATATCTATAAAAGCGAAATGGCATTCATTCATTCACTCACTCACTCATCAGCAGAACTAAAAATCTACCGAACCGAATGCGTTCAAATTTGGCAGGCATGTTCAGTTGGACCGTTAGACGCATACTAAGAAAGGATTATTAAAAATTCATGAGGATACGCCAAATATTTGAGTTTTTCGGCGTTTACTTTATTTTTTCGAGAACCAATCGGTAGAAAATGTTGGTATTTGGTGTGCAGGTTCAGATAAGGACTAGAAATGTTGTGTTGAAATATTTTTGAAATCTGTTCAAGATTACGTCATTAATCAGTTTTTTGAAAATTGTAGTTGTATTGCGGGTTGCATATCTTCCGCCTTGATAAGACCAATCCTTAATGTAGATTCAATGTTTCAGCGAGATTAGAGATGAACTAATTTGGAAGATATTAAATCAAGTTTCAAACTATGTCCGATATTCTTCCCAAGGATAGCTCAATATTAGCGTTTTACTATTTTTCGGAATTTTTTGAATTTTTCTTAGATTTTTCGAGAACCAATTGGCAGAAAATGTAAACAGGAATTTGGTAAACAGGTTTGGATTAGGTCTAGAAATTTTGTGCTCAATAAATTTCGAATCCGTTCTGAGGTTACGCCTGGAATAAGATTTTCCAATGTTTGGAATCTGTACTTTTGTGAAACCTACTGAACTAAATACGTTCAAATCATATACCCAGGTTGAACTAAGGTAATAAGAACAACTAATTCGAAGGTTTAACTAAAAAGACCCTGTTAAGTGATATAATTATCAAAGTAAATCCATTTGAATGGAGTTTGCAGGCGAGCGAAGCGAGCCTGTTTGTTTCAGCTGACACTGACAGAGGTTTTGCAGGTGAGCAAAGCGATCCTGTTTGACTCATTTACACTGTTGATACTGCCGCGGGTCCAGGGGGCAGAGAAGGCAAGCGAAGCGAGCCTGCCGGCTAGTGAACAATACATGCTTTACATTAGCTATGAGTAGGTTACATCACTTACAAGAGACAAACGGCGGAAGCTTTATTAATGACTATCAATACAAATCATCATTTATCATCATGTTGAAAAATAATAAGATTGCATTCAAGAAGAAGAAGAAGAAGAAGAAGAAGAAGAAGAAGAAGAAGAAGAAGAAGAAGAAGAAGAAGAAGAAGAAGAAGAAGAAGAAGAAGAAGAAGAAGAAGAAGAAGAAGAAGAAGAAGAAGAAGAAGAAGAAGAAGAAGAAGAAGAAGAAGAAGAAGAAGAAGAAGAAGAAGAAGAAGAAGAAGAAGAAGAAGAAGAAGAAGAAGAAGAAGAAGAAGAAGAAGAAGAAGAAGAAGAAGAAGAAGAAGAAGAAGAAGAAAATGATGACTATTAATGACTATCAATAAAAATCATCATTTATCATCATGTTGAAAATTAATAAGATTGCATTGATATGCATGGTATATATATATATATATATATATATATATATATATATATATATCATGAGGTCCAGCTATACATCTACTATCTTCTCCTTATTATTCTTCTCCTTATTCTTCTTCCCCTTCCCGTCTCCTATTTTCCCTCGTTATCCTTTGTCCGCAAAAAAAGAAAGTGGCATTGCATTGTTCTGTTGAATTGCAATTGCGTTTAGAAGGCGTTGGTTAGCATGGAAAATAAGGCTTGCATGTTTGTGTCTTTTAACAGGGCCCAGTAAATAATTATCTGCTGCCATTGTTCTAAAACCAGGACGGAAGTGGAACATTACCTACACCGGGGTTTCTCTTTTAACCTTTACTTATTTTTTCTTATCTTTTCCTCTTTTAGTGCATTTCATTTGAAAAAATACACTATTGGTCTTGACCGGATAATCGCAAATATATGATGCGATATATTTTTTACACGTTTCCGAGCCCCCAGAACACGAATCTGATGTCCGTTCAAATTCATATATCTCTATATATTTATAGCACATCATTGAAAGTCACTTTTAGATAATTATTTCACAAATAGACAGATTTAAGTGATGGATAGGAAGAAAAACACAAAGAAACTTACATTTTAAGGTGAAAATATTTCGGTGGCTGTGCCACCTTCTTCAGTTCACAGCAGAATGTTGAATCCACAGAGTCCTTAGTGCAGTAGCATAAACTGATGGAGTACCACAGATTGAGGAAGTATGGATTGGGGGGAAGCCATGTTAGGGATTTTTTGGACAAGAGGATAACATTATAGGATGTAAATGAAATTATAATTAGATTATTGATGGTTTTAAGTTAAAATATGTATAAATAAAGGATAAAATGAAACTAAATTTAATTTAAAGTAAAATTGGTTGAAAGTAAAAATTATTATCTATATATAAAATCTATATATTTATATATGTACAGATTCTTGTTAACACGATAACTCCCGAAGGGCTTGTCGGAGAGCGACCAAATTTTGCACAAAAATCATTAGTGCTAATATCTCGGTCAAGTTCGTTAACCAGCCAAATTGGTCCAAGGGAAAGGGGTGAAATTAGGGGATGAAAATTTAGAAAAATCACTACAAATCAACCAATAACTTGATTGTTTTGAAAATTGTTGTATAATGCTCTTATTATGCCCTATAATTTGAGCCATCAACGAAAAAAAAACAATCAAAAATAGCGGAGAAAATGGCGAATAATATGCCGAAAATTGTGTTTTCTATGGGTTTCTCGAAAACGGCACCTTTGAATTCATACCCTGAATAGCTCATTATAAGTCATATGATTCGAGCCATCATAGAATTTGAAATGCACACTTTCCGACCGCCAGCTGCCGGAACGAATTTTTATTTTTTTTTTATTCGTTCCTCTTAACTATAAAACTTACTTGATTAATAATACTTTCATTGCTTGTCAACAATTGCATAATCGATAAACAATCGATTGAAACATGTGGAGGGTCAGATGGTCGATGAATTTCCAACATACAATTTATTTTTTCTTATCTTTTCTATTTTACTCTATTTTATTCTCTCTCTTTTTCACTCGTTCTTCATGTTGTTTGATCAAACCTCATTAATCAGGATTGAAAAGAGACGGAAGTACTTGGAAACATACCTTTCAAATATCTATATCTATATAAGCGAAATGGCACTGACTGACTGATTCATTCATCACCAGAACTAAAAATCCACTGAAGCGAATGCGTTCAAATTTGACAGGCATCTTCAGTTGGACGTTTAGACGCTCGCTAAGAAAGGATTTCAAAAACTTTTGAAGGATACGCCACAGTTTTTTTAGAGATTCTCAGCGTTTTCCTCATTTTTTCGAGAACCAGTCGGTAGAAAATGTTGATATTTGGTGGGAAGGTTAAAATGAGGTCTAGAAATTTTTTGTTAAAATAATTTAGCAATCCGTTCAAGATTACGCCAGTAATCAGGTTTTCAAAATTGTAGATGTGTTGCGGGTTGCATATTTTCCGCCTTGATACGACCAATCCTAACTGTAAATTGAATGGTTCAGCGAGATTATAGATGAATTAATTTGGAAGATGTTGAATCAAGTTTCAAACTATGGACGATATACTTCCCAAGGTTACGCTTAATATTAGCGTTTTACTATTTTTTTGAATTTTCGGAGTTTTTCTTAGATTTTTCTACAACAAATTGGCAGAAAATGTTGCAATTAGGTAAACAGGTCCAGATTAGGTGTAGAAATGCTGTGCTCAATTATTTTTCAAACCTCTACTGAACGGAATTTGCAGGCGAGCGAAGCGAGCCTTTTTGTCTCAGCTGACACTGACAGAGGTTTTGCAGGCGAGCGAAGCGAGCCTGTTTATTTCACTCACACTGCCTATACTGTCGGGGGTCCAGGGGGCGGAGCCCCCTGGTTAGGCGGAGATGGCGAGCGAAGCGAGCCTGCCGGCTAGTTATATGATAATTTTTTAATAGAATTGTGAAATTTCTACAAAAGAATCTGCAATTTGTCAGTTTTAATAATGGCTTGTTATGGGAAATTATTATTACCCCAGCCGACAGGTTCAAAACTATTATAATTTAGTTGTGTTAGACCCAACCAACCGCCGTAACACTGGAAAACTTTCTCAACGTTTTCCCCGTAATTTTCCAGTTCTGCAAAGTTGGGAAAAGTTTACCGCGTCATAAAAACTGCAGCCGCGTCAACTATAATGCACGTTAGGGGTAAGGGTTATTATTATTATTATTACACGCCTGTCTCCACTTGGAGGTTATAACTAGCTTATGAGCTAGCTAATAATGAGCTAGAAATTATTACCTGGAAAAACCAGAAGGAGAATAAGAAGAAAAAAGACATACAAGAAACTTTTGAAATCAGAAGAGACAAATGTTACTTCACTCAGCTGTTACGCTGTTAGTAGGTTACATCAAGAACAAGAGACAGCTGAAACCGCCTGACTTTTTGGATTTTTTCTCTTCTTCTTCTTCTTCTTCTTCTTCTTCTTCCTCTTCCTCTTCCTCTTCTTCTTTTTTTCCTTCTTCCTCTTCTTCTTCTTCTTCTTCTTCTTCTTCTTCTTCTTCTTTTCTTCTTCTTCTTCTTCTTCTTCTTCTTCTTCTTCTTCTTTTCTTCTTCTTTCTTCTTCTTCTTCTTCTTCTTTCTCTTCTTCTTCTTCTTCTTCTTCTTCTTCTTCTTCTTCTTCTTCTTCTTCTTCTTCTTCTTCTTCTTCTTCTTCTTTTTTTCTTCTTCCTCTTTTCTTCTTCTTCTTCTTCTTCTTCCTCTTCTTCTTCTTCTTCTTCTTCTTCTTCTTTCTTCTTCTTCTTCTTCTTCTTCTTCTTCTTCTTCTTCTTCTTCTTCTTCTTCTTCTTCTTCTTCTTCTTCTTCTTCTTCTTCTTCTTCTTCCTTCTTCTTCTTCTTCTTTTCTTGTTCTTTTTCTTGTTGTTGTTCTTCTTCTTCTTCTTCTTCTTCTTCTTCTTCTTCTTCTTCTTCTTCTTCTTCTTCTTCTTCTTCTTCTTCTTCTTCTTCTTCTTCTTCTTCTTCTTCTTCTTCTTCTTCTTCTTCTTCTTCTTCTTCTTCTTTTTCTTCTTCTTCTTCTTCTTCTTCTTCTTCTTTCTTTTTCTTCTTTTCTTCTTCCTTCTTCTTCTTCTTCTTCTTCTTCTTCTTCTTCTTCTTCTTCTTCTTCTTCTTCTTCTTCTTCTTCTTCTTCTTCTTCTTCTTCTTCTTCTTCTTCTTCTTCTTCTTCTTCTTCTTCTTCTTCTTCTTCTTCTTCTTCTTCTTCTTCTTCTCTTCATCTTTCTTCTTCTTCTCTTCTCCTTCTTCTCTTCTTCCTCATTCTTCTTTTTCTCCTTTCTCTTCCATCCGGCCTCATCAGCCGAGAGCGTTTAGTTGGGGCGCGTCCACCTCATGTTGTGTTCTAAAAAACTCTTTGTTTTATTTCATTAAATTGCTGCAAACGCCTGCTTGCCTGCCTATCTTAGTCTTCTTCTTCTTCTTCTCTTCTTCTTCTTTTCTCCTCTTTCTTCTTCTTTTTCTTCTTCTTCTTCTTCTTCTTCTTCTTCTTCTTCTTCTCTTCTCTTCTTCTTCTCTTCTTCTTCTCTTCTCTTCCTCTTCCTCTTCTTCTTCCTCTTCCTCTTTTTAAAATAAGCAATTTCTATGCAAAACTAGCTGAGGAATTCATTGAAACCATTTTTAAGTTTGTAACTTTAAAGCCGCGTATCGACAGTCCGAGGCATGTGCCACGAATGCCTCGCAGTACAGTCTGGTGACGCAAAAAAAGTATAAACTCTTTGCTGAGGCATATGTCTGAATATAATCTGCAATAATAGAAAATAATTATAATTATATTATAGTATATAGTCTATAGTATTTAATTATAATTATAATAAAAATAATTATAATAAAAAATCTGCATTTTTTGTAACCAAAAATGCGAGCACGCGAACAAATTGACTAGCGCCATCAAGCGGGAGACAAAGCAACTAAGCTCTGACAATTGATAATTTGGACTTTGGAGGTTAGTTTGTGCTCAATTAGTAGATAAAAATTCAAGGCAATGCTTATTATTGCCTATTAGAAACTTCTGCACCCAAATAGAATTCTTAATCACAAAAATGCATAGGAATGGGGTACAATTTTGAGGTTAGTTTGTAGAATTGTTCGTTGTGCGTTGCGAGGCAACAGGCACTGCTCGCTGCGAATTGTGTGCAGCGTTTGCCTCGCTGCTAGCAAACCCGGTATCGACAGTCCGAGGCATGTGTAGCACATGCCTCGGACTGTCGATACGCGGCTTAACGATTATTGAAATAATTGGAAAAATATGCTAAAAACGCAATTTTTCAACAATAAGGATAATAACTGGATAAGGAATTATAAAATTGTATTTTCTATTAATGGAAGTTGAAGAGAGTCGCATTCTGAAGAAAACGTTAGATGTGGGCAATTGTGTAAACCTCACCCAAATCTCAGAAATAGCGATCAAAAATCGCAAAATCGCTACTAAACACAGATTTATCACTTGTGCTATGTTTTGTCATTTTTGATCGATATTTCTCACATTTGGGTAAGATTTACACAATCGCCGCCATTTACTTTTTCTTCAGAATCCGACTCTCTTCAACTTCCATTAATAAAAAATACAATGTTATGTTTCCTTATCCAGTTATAGGCTAACCCTTATTGTTGAAAAATGGCGTTTTTTAGCATATTTTTCCAATTATTTCAATAATCGTTGAAGTCACAAACTTGAAACTGGTTTCATTGAATTCCTCAGCAAGTTTTACATAGGAATTGCTTATTTTAAAACCTCACTAAAGCCTCTAAAAAATTAGAAAAATTAATATTTTTGAAAAATCTCAATTTGCCGCCATTGTTATCTCGGTAACAAAGCGATTTTGGGGGTTTGTCCCATGGAACGTTTTTCTCTACTTGGTGTAAGGAATCAGCCTGAGGAGTATTGCACATTCCTCCTGGAACATCCTGTATAAGCTGTTTGTAGGTTACATCAAGTACAAGAGACAAACGAAACCTTTTCATCTGACGAATTCCTAATACCTGATCTAGGCATAGCTAAATGACAACTATCATTGATAACATCAGCTGTTGGAGAGCACAAGGAGCAGACGAGTCCGCCTAACTTTTGGGCGTCAGATAAACTAAAAAAGTAAAGAGATTATGAAATTGGCAATAGTATATATAAGATCGGGTTTAGTATAGTCTGTCCAAGCAAAGAAGACCCTCTGGCGAGATGAGAAATTGACTCCAGCTCGGTTAATATTGGTTCAAAATCTACTGATTTGGTGCTAATCGTAGGAAACTACAATCTTAGACCAAATCAATTTTTTTGAACCAATATTGACCGAGCTGTAGTCATTTTCTAACCTTGCCAGCGGGTCTTCTTTGCTTGGACAGAGCATACCAGAACCAGGCTATAACGTTATCTAGGCATAAAAAGGCGTAGGCCCATACACCATGGGGTCATCCAGCCTTCCACTAGAATATTTTAAAATAGGATAGGTAATTGCATTGTTTTCTAACGGTATTGCCAATTACCAATTACAAGTCATGCTGATTACTGACCTGTAAACTGACTTATCTCGTCTACATCTTCCTGTATGCATCTGTTTTCTTTCTGGATGAGTTCCGATTTCTAAACTTTGAGTAGTTGTGAAATTGATATTGTGATAGTTATCCATAATAAATGAAAAGACAAGATGTTGTCAAACCACTGATTTGCTAGAAAATGGAGATACCGGTTTCGGTTGTTACACCATTTTCAATCTCTGGTAAACCAATCAATCTCTGGATTGATAATGCTGTAACAACCGAAACCGGTATCTCGATTTTCTAATAAATCAGTGGTTTGACAACATCTTGCCTTTTCATTTATTTCTAAACTTCCTTATTGGAACTTATAATTTATAAATAGAGCAAAATATAACTATATAGAGAATATTGTGTGTGTATAGTCCGTCCAAGCAAAGCAGACATTCTGGCAAGATGGAAAAATGACTCCAGCTCGGTCAATATTGGTCCAAGAGTTACTTTTTTGATCTCAAGATGTGGAAAAGATTTTGATCTAAAGTTTGAGAACAAATTTCTAATTTTTGAACCAATATTGATTGAGCTGTGGTCATTTTCCTAATTCACCAGAATGTCTTCTTTGCTTGGTCAGACTATATAAATAGGAATTCAAAAAATATAGTTTATCAACTTGTGTTTGGTATATCTTTACAATTGTATAGTTGACACCAAAAAGTTAGGCGGTTTCGTCTGCTCCTTGTGCGCTCCAACAGCTGATTTTGTCAATTAGAGATGTTATTCAGCTATGCCTGGGTGATTTTTCAAAATCAAAAGAGACAAGATATACATTAGATCGATAACTGTAGTTGGTAGATTATATTACGTACACATTAAATAAATAATCTAAATAACGTGATGATACTTTTTTACGAGAACAGGAATTTACAAATAGATTATATGTATATATATTCTATTCTATATTATATTGTATATTTATATATTATATTCTGGAACTTAAAAGTGGACTTTTATCGAAATTCAAAATTGTTTGTGATAAAATATTTTTGGAAGTGAGAAATTATAATATTAAGTGAAAGTGGACATTGTGGATAGACATGTAACCTACATCTTAAACCTTCATCATCATCATTCATCATCACTCATTCATCCTTTGCTTAAAATACTTGGAAACCAAGTCGCAATTGTAAAAAAAGGATAAAAAGAATGTTGTTCAAACCAACATTGATAACTATCGTACAAACCAAAATCTATATCTATAAAAGTGAAATGGCACTGACTGACTGACTGAATCATTCATTCATTCATCACCAGAACTAAAAATCCACTGAACCGAATGCGTTCAAATTTGGCAGGCATGTTCAGTTGGACGTTTAGACGCGCGTTAAGAAAGGATTTTTGAAACTTTTCAAGGATACGCCCAATATTTGCATTTTTCTATTGTTTTTCTGCGTTTTCTCATCTTTTTTGAGAACCAATCGGCAGAAAATGTTGAAATTTTGTGGAGAGGTTCGTTCAAGGTCTAGAAATGTTGTGATATTATGATCAAAGCGAATACTTCCGAACGGAAATTGCAGGCGAGCGAAGCGAGCCTGATTGTCTCAGCTGACACTGACATAGATTTCGCAGGCGAGCGAGCGGAGCCCCCTGGCTAGGCGGAGAAGGCGAGCGAAGCGAGCCTGTCGGCTAGTGGATAATAAATCCAACAGCTCCATGTCTTCTGAATGAAAGTGATTACTTCCATGTATGAACCTTGAATTGTTTCCAAATTACAGCACCATCAAATCAAATGCGTATTACGAATATCGAATCAACAATGGTTTTCAAACTAATCAAAATTTGTAATCAATTCACTGGAATCAAACTGTAAACAATAATAAAATAAGAATTAATAGGCCTAATGATGAACTGCGTGTATGCTGACATTATTAATTTAAATTGTATTCATGATTGTGATATAGATTAACCCAATAAGTTAGGCAGACTCGTCTGCTTTGGGCGCTCCAACAGCTGATTTTGTCAATTACAGTTGTGATTTAACTATGTCTAGTTAATGTTTTTGAAATCAAAAGTGACTATGGATTTTTTAGATCAGATGTTAGTAGGTTACATCACGTACAAGAGACAGACGAAACCGCCTAACTTTTTGGCGCCAGCTACACCTAACAGTATTCAAATAAGTGGTTTGAATCTGGCCACGATTCGATTGAGTGACACATGTTCATGGAAATTGACTACAATCAATTTATTACGAATTAATTACCGTTGCATAATCAAATGATGATCGTCTGCCCAAGCAAAGATGGCATTCCGTCAAGATGGGAGAATGACTCCAGCTTCGTCGATATTTATTCAAAAATTGAAAATTTGGACTCAAATTGTAGATCAAAATCTTTCCTACAATTTTAGACCAAATTTTCAATTTTTGAATGGATATCGACCGAGCTGGAGTCATTTCCTATCTTGACGGAATGTCTTCTTTGCTTGGACAGACTATATTGGATCTAATTGAACGCAATAGTAGTCAGTGTATGCAGTATATTATTAGGCGAAACAAGGTTTCTCAAATAATCGACTAGTGAGTGTATTTTATGTATAACTAGTGTATAACTATTATTTTATACATAATTTATACATAGATTCATATGCCTATAACTATAATGTACTATATATTTTACAACTATTGTGTAGGCCTATAACTATAATGTACTAAGCCTATATATTCTACAACTATGGTGTAGGCCTATAACTATAATGTACTATATATTCTTACAACTATTGTTTAGCCTTCTATAAGTATGTACCAAGTATGTGCAATAAGGTTACTGAAATTAATAACACTGGCGGCTCGTGCCTACGAAACAGGTGAAGTGCTGTACAGTAAAAGATACGGGCACTTCACGTGTTTCGTGGGTACGAGCCGCCAGTGATTAATAATAGATTGTGTTTATTATGTAAAACATTTACGATTACTGAAATAATACCCATCAGTTAGGCCTAGTGTTTATGATGTAAAACATTCAAGGTTTTTGAAATAGTATTCAGTCAATAATATGTGGAGCACGAATTCTCGTTTAAGGATTGGGGAAAGCAAGGAATAGATCAAAATAGGGAAGGGAACAATATATGAAAGGGTTAACCATAAACTGACATTGTCGAGGGCAAGAGATAGCAGTGAAGTGGATGCAGTGAAGAGTGCTGGCATCTAGTGGTAGAGCTTGGAACTTTTTGAACAGTACTCCGGTCTTGGAAAAAATGTACTGCGCCGAAGAGTCTGGTTTTTCGAAACGCTAATTCGTTTGTTAACTTTTAGGTTTTTGGGGATTTCAGCTTATTTGACGAACTGTTATGAATTAGGTTAGGCTACTAGTTATATGGATAAATATTTGTAATATTTATTAGAATTACCAGGAAATAACAGTTTTTTTATCTCTTTGAATAAAACACTGTTTCACTGAGTACATTAGGCTGTAATATTGTTATAACTCATAGTGATATTATTCAGCTCATAGTATTATTTATCCTAAATTGTAATAGCTCATAGTTGAATATTTCCCTTTTCCTGATTGATTTTGAATCTCTATTTAGCCTTTGGAGAGTCCGATCTCATAAGGTATTATTAAATTATCTATAGATAATCTGAAAACTAATAAATGACAAAATCAATGACAGATAAAATAAATAACAACCAATCTTCGACCCTATATTTCATAGCAAGAAAAGTTTGGAAAATGATCCAAACTTTTTCGTTCTAAGAAGATTGTACTGTAAAGTTTTAACATATGAAAAACCTACTGTATTACTCTTATACTTATTTTAATCATAATCTTATAACAATTAAGCTACTTAAATTCTAGACTTAATTCCGCTAATAAAAGTGATTATCATTATTCTATTTCCTCGAATCATTTCAATTGATTAAATGCTATTATAAATACTAGGCTATAGCCTGTCCAAGCAAAGAAGACCCTCTGGCAAGATGAGAAAATGACTCCAGCTTGGTCAATATTGGTTCAAAAATTATTGATTTGATCTCAATCTTAGGATACATTCTGATCTACAATTTGAGACCAAATCAATATTTTTTGAACCAATATTGACCGAGCTGGAGTCATTTTCCCATCTTGAAAGAGGCTCTTCTTCGCTTGAACAGACTATACTCGAAAAATTTGTATTGAGACGTGATTATTATAACGCATTCGTAATATAAGATTACTGTTATATAATTAATTTTAAATTAAGATCTTTTCTGTTATTATAATGATATCATTATCAAGTGTTTCTAATCAATTCTTAATTGTTCCACCTGAATGTGACTTCATTCATAATAATGGACTTTTTGTTAATAAACCCAGTGTGTCGTAAAATTATTAAAAATTGAAGTGACCAGTTTGATATCCTGGAGAAATGAGGAAAAAGCCGAACCCTCCAGCTTTGACCTCAAATCTATCATTCAGTGAACCACAACTCAGTAAAAATGTTTGAAAACGTTGATTTTTATTATTCAAGACCACGTATTTTTTGTGATAGCTTCCACTCAAACGTTAACTGGTGAAAAAACATCTCTTTCAGATTTTTATCATTCAGTTCACAATTTTTCCCGAAATTTCCCCACTGCAAAAGGTTTTCGATTTCCATCGAAAAAATGACTGGCGTGGACAGTATTTTTCGGTTCAATTTTTTCCATTCGACAGGAGTCAGACAAAAAATTGGTGTTTTTGATGGTGAGAGAGGGTGGGAGTTATAAAGAGAGAGGTAGGGAGAAAAAGAGTTTGAGTTTCAGTTAACCATATCAGAACACTATAAGCTTTTCCAGATATCAATATCCTAGATTTTCACTATACATATCCTTTTTCAAAAAAATTACAGTAAAATGATTTTTTCACATTTTTTTGATCAGAAAACATCTCTTTCCACGTCATTGGACCTGTTCTACAATTCAATCACTGCATTATTATTATTATTATTATTATTATTATTATTATTATTATTATTATTATTTATTTATTCTTACAATTGCAACTTATATCAAGTAAATTTAAATAATGATTATCCATGAATATTTCGAATTAAACTTCACTCGTTGTTTATGTAAATTCTAAAGTACTTTCAAAGTTCTTCAAAAGTTTGTTTATGTAAATTATTGACTAGACAACGATTGATTGTATTAGATGCATTATGATGAACTAAATTGAGACTCTTCTGTGAAATTTGCGTACAGGCTATAAGAGTCTATGACAAAAAAAGTTGAAAGGAAATATTCTCAAATTTCATATTCTCACGACAAAATTTCCATAACGTGTTGAAGATTTTAATGTAGGTACAGTAACTTCATTCTCGAAAATAGAAGATTATGTAATTCTAGACAATGATGAACGTGCAAACTGACTGATTGAATGGAATATTATTTCTTGACCTATTGCTTTTGAAATGCCCATTAGCCTACATACTGATTTGAGAATTATTGAAAAATGAATTGATTAATTTCAAACAATCCAATTCAAATATTAGCAGTCGTTAGTTAGTTTTTATCATGTCTTGAACATAGTGAGATGAAAATTATATCTGTCCACTACCTTGAAAAGTTGAAAAAAACAGAAAATTTTTCTTACCTCTCTCTTTTGTGGAATAATTAGATGTAGCTTCTGAAGTCGGAACTGCATTAGATGTTACCAACCCACAAAAGTCTATGACAAAAAAGTAGAAAGGAAATATTCTCAAATTTCATATTCTCACGACAAAATTTCAATAACGTGTTGAAGATTTTAATGTAGGTACAGTAACTTCATTCTCGAAAATAGAAGATTATGTAATTCTAGACACATCTTGTCTATTCCACAAGTCATAAACAACAAAGAGTATTCACGAAAGAAAGTGAAACTAATAGAGAGAAAAGAGAGAGATAGAGATAGAGAATAGATTGGATTAGATTACTTTATTCAAATAGATAACATAATACACCGTAGATTGCGATACAATCTACCTTGCGATACAAACATACCTCACCGATCTACATTGCGATACAAACGAGTAAAATAAATTTTTCAATGAATTTCACAAAATAGAAACTTTTAGAAAAATTTAATAAAATTTAATAATAAATTTGAAAAAAATTAATCACTACAATACCTAAACGGTAATGTAGTGAATGAAAAATTAATACAAATTTTAATTCGAGGTTTTGTAAAATGAATAAGGAGTGTAAGTTATCTAAGTGAAAAGGCGAAGTTTAGACATATATATGTCCATTCTTGGGAAAGGATAAGTATATCCTTTCCATTAACACTTGGCCAGTAACTCTCTCTTTTTCTCTCTCTGTAGTGAGAGAGAGAGAGAGAGAGAGAGAGAGAGAGAGAGAGTATGAAAAAGAGCAGCCATTCGCTGCACTACAGCAATCTACATACTATCACATTGCATCGACTCGCATATATGCAAATGAATATTGCATATGATATCAATTTGTTAAAATGTTTTGGCGACAATAACAGTGCGTATACATTGTCGGGCGGCGATGTTTCCCGTTGAGAGAGAGAGAGAGAGAGAGAGAGAGAGAGTTTTCCGAAGGGACTTTCCCTCCGGCGGAAAATTGAAAACAACGACAAAAACACCGCACCGCATTAAAATTCTATGGCACACGTAGAGTGCATTAAAAGCTGCAGTTTTCCAATACTTCCGGCACTTGTCAATGGTCGGCTGTTGCTTTCCACCCTGTATACAACACAATGGAGGTGTTCGTTGATTCAACGGTTTCAGTTTAATTAACGGTTAACTGGTTTCCGTTTAGTTAACGGTTAACGGGTTTGATTAACTAGTTGAATTAACGGAATCAACTGGTTGAATTAACTTGTTTGAACATAGATTAACCGAATACAATGTTGTAAAATTTGATAAACGGAAACAGGGTTCTGTATTCAACGATCAAGGGTTGAGTAGGGCTCTTGTGCCTCAACTTCGCCCACATAACTTAGGTAGTGTACTAAGTGGAAGAATAAAGTCATTTATCTATCTATCTATCATAGAAGCCTTTTTCCACGGCGGTTTTATGATAAGCAGTTGTGATGAAGTCTGGTCGAGCAGAGAAGACATTCTGGCAAGATGAGAAAATGACTTCAGCTTGGTCAATATTGATTGAAAAACAATAAATTTGGTCTCAAATTGTAGAGCAAAATGTTTTCTACAATTTGAGATGAAATTTATAATTTTTGCACCTATATTGACCGAGCTGGAGTCATTTTCCCATCAAGTCAGAAAGTCTTCTTTGCTCCACCACACTATACAGAAGTCCAAAAGTGATACGAACTGGTACAGAAAGGAAGCTCATTGACACTAAACATGCTACAAATTTTGTAAAATCTGGTTGCAAAATGAGGTTAGCTTATTTGACAATAAGTAATGCTGAACTTAGTGTTTCATCATTATTTTTAACAATATTTAACTTAAAAAATACCTTAACTGAGTTTAAATGCCTTCAAAATGTTTAATTATTGAGAATAATATAAATAAATTATTTCAAATGTCGGCGATCAATGTGCGTTGTAAATGTCTCGTATCATGCAACGAGCTCCTTTTCCGTATCAAATTTGGACTCCGTATCATCATAGAGGAATGATAATAATTCACAATACTCTCTGTATCAAATTTGGATTCTGTATCTGTGTCATCATAGAAAAATGATATTATCTGATACTTCACAATCGCAATAATTATAGGTACTCTCTATGGTAACACTACTGCATACCTGAACGCCTGAGTAAAATAGCTCAGTAGTTAGTGAGTGAAATAGCTCAGTAGTTAGTGAGTGAAATAGCTCAGTAGTTAGTGAGTGAAATAGCTCAGTAGTTAGTGAGTGAAATAGCTCAGTAGTTAGTGAGTGAAATAGCTCAGTAGTTAGTGAGTAAAATAGCTCAGTAGTTAGTGAGTGAAATAGCTCAGTAGTTAGTGAGTGAAATAGCTCAGTAGTTAGTGAGTGAAATAGCTCAGTAGTTAGTGAGTGAAATAGCTCAGTAGTTAGTGAGTGAAATAGCTCAGTAGTTAGTGAGTAAAATAGCTCAGTAGTTAGTGAGTGAAATAGCTCAGTAGTTAGTGAGTAAAATAGCTCAGTAGTTAGTTAGTGAGTAAAATAGCTCAGTAGTTAGTGAGTAA
This sequence comes from Sogatella furcifera, assembly GCA_017141385.1. Classification (NCBI taxonomy): domain Eukaryota; kingdom Metazoa; phylum Arthropoda; class Insecta; order Hemiptera; family Delphacidae; genus Sogatella; species Sogatella furcifera. Next base: position 2,334,421 of record CM029548.1, on the reverse strand, counting down.
AATAGCTCAGTAGTTAGTGAGTAAAATAGCTCAGTAGTTAGTGAGTGAAATAGCTCAGTAGTTAGTGAGTGAAATAGCTCAGTAGTTAGTGAGTGAAATAGCTCAGTAGTTAGTGAGTGAAATAGCTCAGTAGTTAGTGAGTGAAATAGCTCAGTAGTTAGTGAGTAAAATAGCTCAGTAGTTAGTGAGTAAAATAGCTCAGTAGTTAGTTAGTGAGTGAAATAGCTCAGCTAAAATAGTTCTGTAGCTTAGAACATTAAAAAAAGCATCTTTGGAGCAATTTCTCGCCGATAACAACCTTCGTGAATGGCGTTCCATTCTTCAACTAGTTGATTCAACCAGTTTTCTCTATCGTTGATAGTTAATTCATCAACGTTTCACCGCCCTATACATCACCCGATAAATACAGATATATTAAACACTTTCAAAGTGAAAGTGAATAATTTAAAGTACTGTTGTGACTGCACCGTAATGTTGATTCAGATCATTGGGGGGGGTATGTTGAAGGGGAGGAAGCAGCTCATGAATTATTATTATTATCATTATCATTACGATTGTGATACGGCGTGTATGTATGTTTTCTGTGGAGGGAGATTTTAGGAAGCAGTTGTTATAATGTACTGCATGCATGGTTTTATTGTAACGCGAGGGTTTTAATGCACGTGGACACGTACAATATTTTTTGAAATTATGATGATTGATGATGATGATGATGAATGAATTATGATGCTGATAGAGATGAAATGTCTGGAGTTTGCTAGATTTTGTCATTAAGTTTAAGAATTGATGTGTCCATGTAAATTAAAAATGGAAAAGTTACTCTAGCTAGCTGAGGCTAAAAATATAGGTGATACATTTCAAATTCAAAATTTTTCAAAATAAGCCAATATTTCACACTTTTAAGTGCTTATTGAATGTAATTCCGTTATTTAATTTGGTGCTTGATACATCTTAATTCAAAATTCTATGTTTGAAAGGGTTTGCATTAAAAATTGAGAAGTGAAGAAACATAACTGAACATAGTCAACCTAAATTTTGGACTGTATCATATTATAAATTTGAAAGATAGAATAGCACAAGAATTACCTTAGTATTTTATCTCTCAGTGTCAGTTTTATTTGTAACATAAATAAAAAAATATCAGAAGCATTAAAGTTTTATGCAAGAATTGGGACTAAAATTTAGATGGAAGATAAAAAGAAAAACAATATAAAATATGTTACTCTGCTTATTCATCTTGAAGTTTTTTTCTGTTTTATTATTCGAAAATAAAAATTAATGTTTTATCATAATAAATGAAAAGACAAGTAAAGATGTTGTCAAACCACTGATTTTTCTATATTTTCTATGCTTTTCTAGCCTCTGGGTTACATGTTGCTTTTAGAACCAAACCGATTTTGAATAATCTATTTAGCTGTAGTAAAGACAAAATTGATGCATGGGATAGGAGTGGGGTGTAGGCTTAAATGTGGGGATTGTAATGCGACCTATGTTGGTCAAACTGGTAGAAGTTTCAAAATCAGGGCCTGTTTCTCCAAATACGTTTAACTGAAATTTTAGTTTAAACTATCAGCTGTCAGTGTATGGTAACTTTTATTAACTTGTGTTTCAATCGAGCTGATGGTTTAATCCAAAATTCAGATTAACTTTTTTGGAGAAACCGGCCCATAATATCAAAGATTGGAATAAGTATAATGGAGATTCAAACTTTGCTGAACATTTAATAACAAATAATCACAAGTTCAAAGCCGAGGAGAATGTTGAGTTTCTGCATTTTAATAATAAGGGCAGAACTCTCAACATTCTGGAAGCATTAGAAATAACTAGGGTAACAAAAGATAATCCACAGTCAAGTTTGAACGACCAGATTCATTTCAATCAATATAACACCACAAATCTAATTTTATCGAAATTTGTTAGTCAGATTTTACTGTATTAGTTTATTCAGTTGTTTTCCACATCCTTCAGTAACATTGTTCCATTTATTTCGTAAGTTATTGTAGTCCAAACAAGCAAAGAAGAGCCTCTGGCAAGATGGGAAAATGACTCCAGCTTGGTCAATATTTGTTAAAGAATTATAAATGTAGTTTCAATAGTAGATCGAATTGTTTCCTACAAGTTGAGATCAAATTGATGATTTTTGAACCAATATTGACCGAGCTTGAGTCATTCTCCCATCTTGCCAGACGGTCTTCTTTGCTTGAACAGACTATAGCTATTTATTGGTCTTGAAGTGAATCCTGTTTGAATCGCCATTTTGTAATGTTTGAATGAACCGCTTATCGGGGAGGAGCTTGTTTAGGCCAATGGCAGAAGCTCACGGCCATTGGCTCAATCGTCTACCAATAGCGGTGCTTCACCGATAGTATAAATACCGCTGCTCTGTACGATAAGTTTTAGTTTACCAGATATTGATAATGGTGTAGCAACCGAAACAGGTATCTCGATTTTCTAATAAATCAGTGGTTTGACAACATCTTGTCTTTTCATTTATTATGGATAACTACCACAATATCACCTTCACAACTACTCAAAGAATGTTTTATCAAGTTGCACTGACGGCTGGTGCCCACGAAACAGGTGAAGTGCTGTACAGTAAAAGATACGAGCACTTCACCTGTTTGGTGGGTACGAGCCGCCAGTGTCAAGTTGAGAATGATAAGTCTGATGGAATATTGTATTCATGACTTTATGTTATTAACCTTACTTCATGTAATATTGATCTCTTGACGAGGCCTGAAATGTACCTACTGTGAATGTATTTATTGGCCATTAAATAGATTTCTAATTTATTCTTTTCAATTTTGATACACAAGCTTAATAGAGACATCCATGCATTTCTCATATCCAAACAAAACATGAACATTATACTTTACATAGTTATGAAAATACAGAAACTACAGTGGAAAGATTGAGTCAAATTATGCTTCAAACAATTTTTTCCTAAATTGACTTCTCATCATCTTCAAACTCATGTTGGGCCTACAAGGTTTTCTTATGAACTCCAGCTAATAAGAAAATATAAGAAAGCTATAAGACTCACATGAATATAATCATAAAAAATACATGAATATTCACTTCTTCAGAAACATTTTTATTATTTTATCAGTACCATTCGCTTTATAATCCAAAGTTAGCCATTTTTCCTGTAACAGTATCCATCTTAATGTATTCCCGGAAACGTAGTTGTTACCAATTGAATACACAACGTGACACATTGAAATAAGTTGGTAACTGCTACTTTGTCTTCTGCAACGGTTACCATCTCTATTCAATACATAAAGAAGGAAATTATTTTTTGTGGCAGTACCTGAAAAAAGATTAACTTCGAACATTAATAGTAACTGTTACTTCCCCTCCGTACTTAACTTGTCACCGTTACCTCCTCAATCCAATGACGGGCAAGTGGTAGGAACACAAGGAACAGTAACCGTTTTACTCTCCTCAGTGGTTATTTTATTGGAGCATTTAGGTGGTGTTTTTGTGGTAGTTGTCACAGATAGTGAAAAGCAGTAACAAGTTGTTTCACATTTCGGAGTAACCGGTTTCTTTACACCATCACTCTCCAATAACTGCAGTACCTGCTCCTCGAATTTCATCGGCTGCTCCGTATTCTCATCAATAACTTCTGTGCTACTAGCATCAATATTTCGTTCCCCATACTCTAGGTTGATGAATTTGTTTTGTAAGCTATCTTTCAAACGTGCAAGAATATCTTCAGTGGTTGGTTGTTCGGTAGTTGTGGAAGGTTTCAACTGAGAACTATGTCCAAAAAGTACTTGAATCAAGTCGTCCATTGAATAGTTACTACGAGTTACTGGTATTGTGTTCAAATCATCATTACCGTTCAATGTTTTTATAGCTTTGACAATGTCGTTGTTCTCAAACTGGAACTTTTTCGGTGGTGCTACTACATCACTTCTTACACCCGCTATATTAAATTTTGGCACATTAATTTCATTTTCCGAACCATCACTCTCAAACGTTTTTCTCATTTTTTGAACTATCTCTTTCAAAAGTTTTTGTAGACAGTTCAGTTGTTAACTTTGATTTTGGATTAGATTCCAAAATCTTTTTCTCACGATTTTCAAAAAATTTCACGCTAGTTATTGAGGTTGGAGTTGTAATTGTAGTGATTATAGTTTGAATAGTAGTTAGAGGTTCACCTGTGGTGGTAATTGATGAGTTTCCGCGGAAAAGCGTGAGGAAAACATCTAGGTTATCCATGATTCTGTCCATAAAACCCTTGACGTTTCCACTTTTCTGCGCCGAAACGAAAATTTCTTCAGCAATTTTGTCCAGTGAGTCATCGTAGTCTATAGATGGAAACGAGTTGAAGCCTTCAAGTAAACAGATAATTGTGAAAAACAAGATTAGAAGCTTCATGACGCGTTGATAACATCATTTCGGAATTTCATTTTTGTTTTGGTTATGACTGGCCAGCTGAGATTGAAGATTTGTTGACGTCTTTCCACAACGCGTTTTCCATTTTGACAAGAAGGTAACATCAGTTTTATTAAAAAAAAACTAATACTAAATCAATCACAAAAATATTAAGTATTACGGAAAATTATTCCACAATATTCAGTCATATTACGTAATTAATATTAGATATTAAAAACAAATTAAGATACCTAAACCTGTTGGTAGCAATGTTAAAATAATTTGAAATTTGTTAATTTTTCAGACAGAAATATCAACCAACTAGCCTGCAGGCTCGCTTCGCTCGCCTTCTTCGCCTAGCCAGGGGGCTCCGCCCCCTGGACCCCCCACAGTATCAGCAGTGTCCAAGAGTCAAACAGGCTCGCTTCGCTCGCCTGCAATTTCTGATCGGAAGGATTTACTAAATCACTTAACAGGGTATTTTGAGAAATCGTTCTCAATCAGTTGTTCTATTATCCCAGCTTAACCTGTGTACTATATGATTTGAACGTATTTAGTTCAGTATAGTTTCCGTGAAATAAACAAAAGTGCAGATTCCTAAAATTGGAAAACTTTATTACAGGCGTAACCTCAAAAGGAATTCGAAATTTATTGGACACAGCATTTCTAGACCTAACCTGGACCTCTTTACCAATTTCAAAATTTTCTGCCAATTGGTTCTTGAAAAATCTATGAAAAACTCCGAAAAATAGTGAAATGCTAATATTGAGTGTAACCTTGGGAAGTATATCGGACATAGTTTGAAACTTGATTCAATTTCTCTCAAATTGGTTCATCCACAATCTTCCTAAACCATTGAATTTACAGTAAGGATTGGTCGTTTCAAGCATTACTTGCTTAATCTTCAACTGATTTCAAAAATATTTTAACACAACATTTCTAGACCTTATCTGAACCTGCCTACCAAACATCAACATTTTCTACCGATTGATTTTTGAAAAAAATTAAGAAAATGCCGAAAAACTATAGAAAAACTCAAATATTTGGCGTACCCTTGGGAAGTTTAAAAAACCCGTTCTTAGTAGGCTCTAGAGGTCCATTTGAAAATGTCTGCCAAATTTCAACGCATTCCGTTCAATGGATTTTTAGTTCTGATGATGAATCAATGAATCAGTGCCATTTCGCTTTTAAAGATATAGATTTCATAGAAGTTAATCCATGGATACTAGAGTTGAACGCATGAAAATGGTCCAGTGAATAGTGGGAAAGGAGAGTCCACTCTCGCCCCCCGCACCCACAAACATTGTAAATTCGCCAGGTGTATTATGAATGTTTATATTGATACTTTTTCATTAATAATCAACATAGGCATCGTTACATCAAATCTCATTTGAGTAAAGTATCATTACCATGCGTTTGAAAATGGATCATAATGCATGAGTTCTTTGTGTGAATAGTGTAATTTCTGGATTGTATTGTGAAATAAATTTGAAAGGTGTGGAACATCATAATGATTCATGTCAATGCTGATATTCTTTTCTTTGTTATTCATCATTAATTGGAGGAAACACTACTCTTTCAGGTATACGGTCCCAAACTACCTGACCGAATTGGCTGAAACTTTACTCGTCCGAAAAACTACTTGTCCCGAACACTACGACACCATCATAATTGTATATCATTAACAACAAATCAAGAGTTGTGAATTGCGAATAAATCAAATCAACAATCATCAATAATCGTTTTGAACTAACAGTAATAAATGTACTTAGGTTGGCTCGTTGGAGTAAATTAGTGATAACGCGGCGCCGGCCTGATAACCAGAGGATCCGAGGTCCGATTTTTCTAGGGAATAGTCTTTGAGCACAGCAAAATCACGTCAACACGGCCACCACGTCTCTCGGAGGAGGCGTTGAGCCTTTAAAAAATCGTCATTCCTCATCATCATCATCATCTCTTCATCTTTGTCAACTTTCAAAAGAAGACTCTATGACTATTTGAATTGTTATCAATGAATTCATGCGAAATAATTGTAGAGCTCATGTACAATTATTCGGGAGCAGATATGTAGTTTTTCCAAACTTATTAAGGGCAGAACAGAATCATATTATCTAATAATTTCAATTATTTTTGGTGCTTTTGGAGAAATAAGAAGTTCCTCTTCCATTTCAACCCCCTTCTTTCTTTATTTTCTATAATTTCTTTCTTCCTTCAAGTAGATTTTCAATATGTTTCGTATTCATCTCTCATTTGATTTGATTTGCTATTATTATTTTTAGAGTTTAGTGAAAACGTTCTATTAATTATTTAAGTATCAAATTATTTTTAATAATGTATTACTAATTTATTTTACATTTACTTTTTATTTTGTTATTTCGATTGTATCATGTTATCTGTATTTTCATTTTTCTATTGTGCAATAGGTCTCCTCAGACCTAGCACATCAAATAAACAATTAATCAATAAATCAATCAATCATTCAATCAATCAATCAATCAATCAATCAATCAATCAATCAATCAATCAATCAATCAATCAATCAATCAATCAATCAATCAATCAATCAATCAATCAATCAATCAATCAATCAATCAATCAATCAATCAATCAATCAATCAATCAATCAATCAATCAATCAATCAATCAATCAATCAATCAATCAATCAATCAATCAACAATCAATCAATCAATCATCATCCCTCTCATTTCACACGCACTGGCCTTAGAGTTCATGTTAGCATCACCCTTAGAAAAATAACATTCTCAACTTTCAATTTTTTCAACAGTACTAACGATTTCTCAATCATTAGATTTTTGTTTTGTACTTCCTTGGCGGACGCGTTCAGGTGCACTTGGCCATCTTCAGCGTACAAGGTGTTCCTAGATATTATTGTATATTATAGTATATTTATTGTATTGGATTATCACGATATCATTATTATGTGTTTTCATATATCATACGCGTATCATATCTTACAATTTATCACAAATGTCTCATTATAAATTTTGAATTATTAACTTTTTCTGTTGATTGACCTTCCTATTCCGACGACGCTTCTCAATTCTCTACACTCATAGTTATAAAAGTTGAAAGATTTTTCACAATTATTCGATTCACTAGTGTGTAACTGATAAGCAAATGACACATGAGGGTGGATTCGAAACAGAAGGCCAGGCCAGGCGTTTGCATAACAAAGAACGTTGAGAGACAAGAGTTATTGCCAGTAATAAGGGTGTGACATATCCTCTTCTCCTCCTCCTCCTCCCACCATTCTTCTACTTCTTCATCCTCCTCTTCTCTTACCCTTCTTCTCCACCCTCATTACTCTCTTCTTCATCTTCTTCTTTCTCTCCTCCTCCTCCTTCTTCTTCTTCCCTCCTCCCTCTTGTCCATCTCATTCTCCTTTCCTCCTCCTCTCCTCCTTCCTCCTCCTCCTCCTCCTCCTCCTCCTCCTCCTCCTTCCTCCTCCTCCTCCTTCCTCCTCCTCCTCCTCACCTCCTCCTCCTCCCTCCTCCTCCTACTCTCCTACTCCTCTCCTCCTCCTCCTCCTCCTCCTCCTCCTCCCTCCTCCTCCTCTCCTCCTCCTCCTCCTCCTCCTCCTCCTCCCTCCTCCTCTCCTCCTCCTCCCCTCCTCCTCCCTCCTCCTCCTCTCCTCCTCCTCCTCTCCTCCTCCTCCTCCTCTCCTTCTCTTCCTTCCTCTTCTCCTTCTCTTTCCCTCCTCTTCCTCTTCTCCTCCTCTTCTTCTTCTTCTTCTTTTTTCCTCTTCTCTTTCTCTTCTTCTTTTCCTCTTCTCTCTTTTCTTCTTCTTCTTCTTCTTCTTCTCTTCTTCTTTTCTTCTCTTCTTCTTCTTCTTCTTCTTCTTCTTCTTCTTCTTCTTCTTCTTCTTCTTCTTTTCTTCTTCTTCTTCTTCTTCTTCTTCTTCTTCTTCTTCTTCTTCTTCTTCTTCTTCTTCTTCTTCTTCTTCTTCTTTCTTCTTCTTCTTCTTCTTCTTCTTCTTTCTTCTTCTTCTTCTTCTTCTTCTTCTTCTTCTTCTTCTTCTTCTTCTTCTTCTTCTTCTTCTTCTTCTTCTTCTTCTTCTTCTTCTTCCTTCCTTCTTCTTCTTCTTCTTCTTCTTCTTCTTCTTCCTTCACCTCCCTTCCTTTCTTCTTCTCAGTTCTTGTCTTCTTCCCTTTCCTTACACATTTTACACATCCTCGGCCCTTCACATGACTTTGGAATGTATCAGCCTGGGGTGCTCGGAAAAAATAATAATAAGGAAAATGGACGCGGCAGAAGAAGAAGAAGAATGTAAGGGTAGGAAGAATAGACATAGAAAATGAGGGCATAGAAAGAAGAGGAAAGAAAGAGAAAGAAAAAGGAGAGGAAAAGAAGAAGAAGAGAAGAAAGAGAGAAGAGAAAGAAGAAGAAAAAAGAAGAAGAAAAGGAGGAAGAAGAAGAAGGAAAGAAGAAGAAGAAGAGAAAAGAAGAATAGAGAGAAGAAGAAGAAGAAAAGAGATGAGAAGAAGAAGAAGAAGAAAATAAGAAAAAAGAAAGAGAAGAGAAGGAAGAGAAGAGGAAGAAGAAGGAGAAGAAGAAGAAGGATGAGAAAGAAGAAGAAAAAGATGGAAGAAAGAAGAAGAAGAAGAGAAGAAGGAGAAGAAAGGAAGAAAAGATAAGAAAGAAGGAGAAAATGAGAAGAAGAAGAAAAGGATGAAGGGATGAAGAAGAAGAAGAAGAAGAAAGAAGAAGGAGAAAAGAAGAAGAGAAGGAAGAAGAAGGAAAAGAAGAGAAGAAGAGAAGAAGAAGAAGAAGAAGGAAGAAGAAGAAGAAGAAGAAGAAGAAGAAGAAGAAGAAGAAGAAGAAGAAGAAGAAGAAGAAGAAGAAGAAGAAGAAGAAGAAGAAGAAGAAGAAGAAGAAGAAGAAGAAGAAGAAGAAGAAGAAGAAGAAGAAGAAGAAGAAGAAGAAGAAGAAGAAGAAGAAGAAGAAGAGGAGAAGAGGAGGAGGAAGAATAAGAAGAATGAAAAGAAGAAGGGAAAGAGTTAGAAGGGATCCAAGAAGGGCTACTCTCTGGTCCCTCTTGGACTTTCACTTGTGTATAATATGTGTTATCCAGGAAGCACTCCAGATATAGTCTGTTAGAGCAAAGAAGACCCTCTGGCAAGATAAGAAAATGACTCCAGCTCGATCAATATTGGTTCAAAAATTATTGCTCTGGTCTCGAATTGTAGGAAACATTCTGATCTACAATTTAAGACTGAATGAATATTATTTTAACCAATATTGACTGAGCTGTAGTCATTTTCTCATCTTGCCAGAGGGTCTTCTTTGCTTGATGGTAGATAGATGTAAAGACGAGCGGCTCTCCATTTATCAATACTGTTCGTTACCTCTCTGCAAGTGGAGAGCAGATGAGATGAGGAATTCCTTACTCCTCCTGGAGAGGGCACTTTACAACACTCCCCTCCCCCTCTTACAGCTTCCTCTCGCCTCTTCCCCCCCCCCCCGGACGTCAAGTACACCACACTCGTGTCAGAATCAATTCTTGTTACTTGTAAGCCGGAGAGGTACAGAAGCAGAGAGGTATCAAGCAAAGAAGACATTCTGGCAAGATGGGAAAATGACTCCAGCTCAGCAAATATTCGTTCAAAAATTATGAATTTGATCTCAAATTGTAGAAAATATTCTGCTCTACAATTTAAGATCAAATTGATACTTTTCAAACCAATATTGACCGAGCTGGAGTCATTTTCCCATCTTGCCAGAGTGTCTCCGTTGCTTGGACAGAGTATACACACAATCACTTTCGACACTCTTACTGAAAACAGCTGACTGTGTGTTCGAAAATCCTTCGATACGGAACACCCTTTATACGTTAATTTACCACCCCCTCCCTCCGCTAATATAGTCTGTCCAAGCAAAGAAGACCCTCTGGCAAGATGGGAAAATGAGTCAAGCTCGGTCAATATTGGTTCAAGAATTATCAATTTGATCTCAAATTGTAGGAAACAATTTGATCTACTATTAAGACCACATTTATAATTCTTGAACCAATATTGACCGAGCTGGAGTCATTTTCTCATCTTGTCAGAGGGTCTTCTTGGCTTGGATAGACTATACCAATACAACACCCTTTTCAAGGACGAATTGAATGAATTTAACGCTCTAATGTAAGTGTTTGTGAAGAGTATTGGTTTATGAATGAGGTTGAAATTATTTCAGTTGATGAGAGTTGGAATGGAATGTTGAATATAATACCAACTGTATAGTCTGTTCAAGCAAAGAAGACCCTCTGGCAAGATGAGAAAATGACTCCAGCTCGGTCAATATTGGTTCAAAAATTATTTATTAATCTCAATCTTAGGAAACATTCTAGTCTACAATTTGAGACCAGATAGCACTCCAGATATAGTCTGTTAGAGCAAAGAAGACCCTCTGACAAAATGGGAAAATGACTCCAGCTCGATCAATACTGGTTCAAAAATTATTGATCTGGTCTCGAATTGTAGGAAACATTCTGATCTACAATTTGAGACCAAATCAATATTTTTTGAACCAATATTGATTGAGCCAAAGTCATTTTCTCTCCTTGCCAGAGAGTCTTCTTTGCTTGGACAGTCTATTGCAATGGAATGATAACTTGTGAATGGAAGGTCAAAATGGGTCAGAAGGTCAGAATGACTTATTTTCTGGGTTTCAAGTGTTTGGAAAAAGCTGGAAAGGATTGGTTAATGAATAAGGTAATTTTGGTTTAGAGGAATTTATTATGTGCAATGTGAGAATATTAAGAGATCCAAACTTAATAAGTTTGATTGGATTATTTTGAGTTAGATAAGAATATAATAAGACTACAGTAGAACGCCGATTATCCGAACTAATTGGGACCGGGATCAATTCGGATAAGCAAAAATTCGGATAATTGGACATAGAATTTTATTAAAGAAAATCAATAAGTTGAACTTGGAAAGTACTTTATTACATTTATTTGAAAAGTACAGTATAGCGATATTAAATTAATATGGAAATCAAAACAAATACTGTACTAAACTACAACACAGTGAGTACAATTCAATAAGTATAGTCTGTACAAGCAAAAAAGACCCTCTGACAAGATGATAAAATGACTCTAGCTCGGTCAATATTGGTTCAAGAAATATTGATTTGGCATCAAATTGTAGATCAGAATCATTCTACGTAGAATTGTAGAATGATTTCTACAATTGAGACCAAATCATCAATTTTTGAACCAATATTGACCCAGCTGAAGTCATTTTCTCATCTTGCGAGAGGATCTTCTTTGCTTGTACAACACATCGCTTCGCCATGCTACGATCACGTCGAAAACGCTGGTTTTTTATCTATTACTGCGTTTAAAACCGACTAGCCGGCAGGCTCGCTTCGCTCGCCTTCTCCGGCTAGCTGGACCCCCGACTGTATCGGCAGTGTAAGTGAGACAAACGGGCTCGCTTCGCTCGCCTGCAATTTCCGTTCAGAAGGGGTTCGAAATTTATCAAATACAGCATTTTTGGACCAAATCTGGACCTGTTTACCAAATTTCAAATTTTTCTGCCAATTGGTTCTCGAAAAATGTGAGAAAAACTCCGAAAAACAGTTGAACGTTTATATTAAGCGTAACCTTGGGAAGTATATTGGACATAGTTTGAAACTTGATTCTATATCTTCTAAATTAGTTCATCTATAATCTCGCTGAACCAACGATTTTACAGAAAGGATTGGTCGTATCAAGGCGGAAGATATGCAACCCGCAATACATTTACAATTTGGAAAAGTGATTACTGTCGTACTCTTGAACGGATTTCAAAAATATTTTAACACAACATTTCTAGACCTTATATGAACCTTCTCACCAAATATCAACATTTTCTACCGATTGATTCTCGAAAAAATTGAGAAAACGCCGAAAAACTATAGAAAAATTCAAATATTTGGCGTATCCTTATGAAGTTTCAAAAATACTTTCTTAGCGCGCGTCTAAACGTCCAACTTAACATGCCTGCCAAATTTGAACGCATTCGGTTCAGTAGATTTTTAGTTCTGGTGTTGAATGAATGAATGAATGAATGAATCATTCAGTGCCTTTTCGCTTTTATAGATATAGATTCTGATAATTGGCAATTCGGTTAATCGGCGTTCGGATGATCGGCGCTCTACTTTGGATTTAGATTTGAAAAATAATTGTGTCACTTGTGGATCAAAGTCCTAGTTTGAAGATTGAAGGATTTTTCATCTCGGCTATTAGAAGGCTTTGTGTTTAAAGTTGTAATATTGGTTCAAGAATATACCCTTATAAGGGGAAACCTGTTGTCTACATTCATGTGAATTAATAAATAAAAATAAGAATGGAAGAGAATAAGAATTTGTAATAATGGATTTGGAGTTGATGTGGAACTATTCACGTGATTATGCGAAGGGTTTTAAGGCTCTTATGAAACTTGATTGTGGACAGATGAACCCGCCTTACTTCATCTCTAGGAGAACCCATAACTGTTTAAGCCGCGTATCGACAGTCCGAGGCATGTGCCACGAATGCCTCGCAGTACAGTCTGGTGACGCAAAAAAAGTATAAACTCATGGCTGAGGCATATGTGTGAATATAATCTGCAATAATCAAAAATAATTATAATTATAGTATAGTATATAGTATATAATTATAATAAAAATAATTATAATAAAAAATCTGCATTTTTTGTAACCAAAAATGCGAGCACGCAAACAAATTGACTAGCGCCATCAAGCGGGAGACAAAGCAACTAAGCTCTGACAATTGATAATTTGGAATTTGGAGGTTAGTTTGTGCTCAATTAGTAGATAAAAATTCAAGGCAATGCTTATTATTGCCTATTAGAACCTTCTGCACCCAAATAGAATTCTTAATCACAAAAATGCATGGGAATGGGGTACAATTTTGAGGTTAGTTTGTAGAATTGTTCGTTGTGCGTTGCGAGGCAACAGGCACTGCTCGCTGCGAATTGTGTGCAGCGTTTGCCTCGCTGCTAGCAAACCCGGTATCGACAGTCCGAGGCATGTGTGGCACATGCCTCGGACTGTCAATACGCGGTAGTTAGCAGACTAGTAGTAGTACTCTTTTTTTGTGTCAACAGACTGTACAGCGAGGCATTCGTAGCACATGCCTCGGACTGTCGATACGCGGCTTTATTATTTACCTTGTAATTTAATTATTTACCTTGTAATTTAATTATTTACCTCGTAATTATTTACCTAGGAGAACCCATAAATGTTTATTATTTACCTCGTCAGTGGATGGATGAAAGCGCTCTTCATTATCATCCATCCCGATGTATTAGAAATTCAGTTTCGGATAAATGTCACCGATGTTTAGTCTGTCCAAGCAAAGAAGAGCCTTCGGCAAGATGAGAAAATGACTCCAGCTTGGTCAATATTGGTTCAAAGATCATTGATTTGGTCTCAAATTGTTGATCGGAATGTTTCCTACGATTGAGACCAAATCAATAATTTTTGAACCAATATTGACCGAGCTGGAGTCATTTTCTCATCTTGCCAGAGGGTCTTCTTTGCTTGGACAGACTGGAGATGTGAAAGGGTCAGTCTCACCTTTGCAAATGAACAGTGTGTTGCCCTTACTGTTGGATGCCACCCTTCTATATTCAGCTATAATCGAATCATTGCACTTGGCACTTTATTATTAACGAGAAGGCAAGGAACTGATTAGAATAAGGGTAGACAGAGGAGGAGGAGAAGGAGGAGGAGAGAGGAGGAGGAGAGGAAGGAGAGAAAAGAGAAGAGAAGAAGGAAGGAAGAAGAAGAGAGAAGAAGAAGAGAAGAGAGAAGAAGAAGAAGAAGAAGAGGAAGAAAGAAGAAGAAGAAGAAGAAGAAGAAGAAGAAGAAGAAGAAGAAGAAGAAAAAAAGAAGAAGAAGAAGAAGAAGAAGAAGAAGAAGAAGAAGAAGAAGAAGAAGAAGAAGAAGAAGAAGAAGAAGAAGAAGAAGAAGAAGAAGAAGAAGAAGAAGAAGAAGAAGAAGAAGAAGAAGAAGAAGAAGAAGAAGAAGAAGAAGAAGAAGAAGAAGAAGAAGAAGAAGAAGAAGAAGAAGAAGAAGAAGAAGAAGAAGAAGAAGAAGAAGGAGAAGAAGAAGAAGAAGAAGAAGAAGAAGAAGAAGAAGAAGAAGAAGAAAAGAAAAGAAGAAGAGAAGAAGAAGAAGAAGGAGAAGAAGAAGAGGGGAGGAGACGGGAAGAATAATGAAATTGAAGAAGAGGGGAAGAAGCAAATAATGAAGACGGGAAAAATAAGGAGGAGAAAAAGTATAACAAAGAGACGATATTAGAAGAAAAAGAAGGAGAGAGAGAAGAAGATGAAGAAGAAGGAGAAAAACGAGAGGAAGGAGAAGAGGATATGTGAAGAAGAAAAGAGAAAGAAGGAGAAAAATAGGTAAGGGAGAAGGAGGGGAAGGAGACGGAGAAGGAGAGGGAGGAGGTGAAATAGAGAAACAAGTGGAAGGAGAAGGAAAAAAGTAGGAAAAGGAGAAAGAGAAGAGAAGGAGATAGAGAAGGAGTAGGAGAAGGAGAAAGGAAGGAGAAGGAGAAGGAAAAGGAGGAGGAGAAGGAAAAAGGAAGAGAAGGAGGAGAAGGAGGAGGAGAAGGAGAATAGTGGAAGAAGAAGGAGATAAAGAAGAGGGATGAGAAAAAAAACATAAGAAAACAAAGAAAGATAAAAAAGAGAAGATATTGAGATGAAGATAAGAGAAATGGGAGCAGGAAAAGGAAAAGGTTGAGGAGAAGGTGAAGGAGAAGGAGGAGGAGATGGTGAAGACGTGGAGATGAAGAAAGGAAAAGGAAAATAGAAGGAAAGAGAAGAAAATAGAAGGAGTGGTGGTGAAGACCAAAAAAAGTGGTGAAAAAAGGAGAGAAAGAAAAATATGAGAAGAAAGAGTAGAGAAATAATGAGTTGAAGGTGAAGAAGAAATAGAAGAATAAGATTAGATTAGATGAGATTATTCACTTTATTCAAGTAGGGCACAACATTTGAATCCTATATTCCGAAGATAAAACATAAATTTAATTAAACGAATGGTTAAAATAAAAAATAAATATACAAGAATATGTAGTGAACTTGATAAATTATAGACATTTAGGGCCGGTTGTTCGTAACTTCGTTAACTTTTAACGCCGTGATTAGCCTGGATAACGACATCTTGTAGCAACGGCAAACTAACTCAACTCAAATAGAGCATAGAAACATATAAATTATTAAAAAGCCTTGAGTTTCAATAGTTTCGTTTGCAAAACTTGATGACACATCATTTACATTAAATTTTATTGCCTAAAAATATTACTAACCTTTAGATTCATGAATCAAGATAAGATTTATTATCAGTGTGGCAATTATATACATGAGGTTATGGAAAATTTCAATGGCGGTTTTTTCAAATTTAACAGGTCAGCGGCTGGTTAAATAGAATTGAATACTAATCTCACAGTACTAAACTAATCGGCCAGAGTTTGAGGCGTTAAAAATTTTAACCTAACCATCAGCTGATGATTAAATTTTCAATATCTGAAAACAATAGCAGCATAAATTTTTTGATTTTTGTGGTACTACCAACCTGACAACAATTAAGTTATATCAGCATGCAATTTCCAGATCATGTTTTTTATTAAATAAATAAAATATACAATAATAAGATAATTATTGATTATAATATCTATTTTGAATAAGTACATTCAAATATTTTGCTACAATACTTAATATTTTGCACATTTCAATACTTTATTCATTTGAACGTTTTTCCACTTTGACACGGTGAAATAAAGGTGATTAAACTATCAGAACGTACTTGCAACCGGCCCATAGGATTTGATATTCTTCCTGTTATAATTTGATTGTGATGTATCTACATGAAATGGCGGAGTTTAGACATAGATGTCCATTCTTGGAGAAGGTTATGCAAGGAATCCCTCCCATTAACACTCAACCGAGGACGAGGAAAGAAAGAATTGAAAGAGGATGGATGATAAGAAAAAGAAGAAAGAATAGAAGATGAGATTGTAGAGAGGGGGGACCAGGAGTATAAGGAGGTGGAGGAGGAGAAGAAGAAGGGATGATGAAAGGGTGAGGGAAAGACCTTTAGCAGTGAAAGGGTTGCTTAGGACATGGGGACAAAGATTACTGCTGGACATTCGAGAGAACAATAGAATTGATAAGGGAATAGGATAGAAGGGAGACAATCAGACAGTGATAGTGATTGTGTGTGAGAGTGAGAGAGAGAGAGAGAGAGAGAGAGTAGAGAGAGAGAGAGAGAGAGAGAGAGAGAGAGATTGTAAGTGAAGGGTTGATGGGATAGAAGAGTGATAGAAAGAGGAAGAGAGAGAGAGAGAGAGAGAGTGAGTGAGAGTGGGGAGGGATGTGTGAAAGGGGATAGGAAAGTGATGAGGGGTGTAAGAAAAATTTGGACACTGAGAAATTGAAAAGCAGAAGGAAATTGAGTAGTGAAATTTGTAACTGTTTGAGTTCAAGAGAAAGAGAGAAGAGACGATAGAAGATTTATGACTTATATAAGTGAAAAATGACTGAAATTTTATGAATAATATGATTTTGTCGTACAAATACTAACTGAAAAGAAAGTCACACAGAATCATTGATGTTATTCACAATGAGCGTGAAATGTGCCTCAACGCACTTCATAAAGAAGATTTACTCAGTTCTAATAGAGATTTTACTGCACTGAAGATTTACTCAGTACTGAAGAAGTGAATGTAGATTTGAGGAGGAAGTCGAAAAAAACAGTTGAAACAGAAGAAAACATAAGATTACTAGTAATATTTCGGACTAGAGATTAGATATGGAACTCTACAGGAGTGAATGTTATCAGAGCATCAAAATACAACAATGTTATCGAAATATAGCAAACAATACAGATATGATTTCATCATTTAAAATTGAATGAATTACTTATTAGTTTCTGACTAGGTGCTATAATTAGGGAACAAATTATGAAGAAAAGTGATTAAATTTTTAAAATATCTTGATTAGCTAAATGATGAATAAATTATACATTACATCCCTACAACTTAAAAGAATTGAGTGATGTACTCGTTCTAAAATGCATTTTCCAAAGAGGGAGAAAGAGTCATGGACCAAACCACTGGGAAATTAACATGATATAGAATGCATCAACATTATTAAAGAAGAAGAGATGAAAACCGTACCGACTAAACGAAAGGAAAATGGAAAATTGAAAACAAAGATGAGAATTTCACGTCACATAACTCTCTCATTGACGCAGGAAAAGCTAAAGGCTTTTCGAAAAAAGGGTTTCAGTGATTTTTCACAGAAAAATGAGCAAGAAAAAGCAGCAGCTGCTGTGGAGAGCTGAAGGAAATGGAAAAGAGCATCCTTACACTCGTACGCGCACACACGAGCACACACACACATCCCGCAAGGGTCAGTTTTATGATAAGGAAGAACGGAATGAGCTATGGTGGGGGTGGGTAGGGGAATTTGAGAGAGTAAGAGAGAGAGAATGAATGAGTTAGAGAGAGTAAGAGAGTGAGTGAGTGAAAGGGGTAATGACAGGGGGGTGAGGGGGATTGGAGGCGTTACAACGAACTCGTAGAGCTCGGCTAAGTTCGGTTTAAAAAACTTTGAACGCAGACTGTGGTTTCAGTTGGGGGTTGAAGGGCGCTTTACCCCCCTTCCCCCACCTATCCACCATCAGAGAAAGGGTTGTAGTAGTTTGTGTGTGTGCGTCCACCAGAGAGTTTGCGCGCGCGCCCTCTCTCCACATACAAACGTGACCCCTCCCCCCGTGCCAGAACTAAACCTCTACACACAACTTGAAAATAATTCTCGACGACAATAGATACATTGAACGCAACGGCGTGCCGCAACGTTCAGCCGCAAGACGTTGCGACGCAACGCGCATCACTACCGCACGCGCGCAATCATTTCTCCTCCGCTACCCCCCACCGTCGCCATCTTGGTGTGTCCTCCCCCCTTCGAAACCATTGAGAGCAACCGACGAGTTTGATTTCACATGCAATCGTGGTCGCGAACGGTCGGTCGGTTGCTGGAAGGCCTGCTGCTCCGTTGCTACGTGGCTTGCCACGTGATAACGTTATATCCGTCGTGACGCGTGTTCGTTATAGCCGATCGAGGAAAGTGAATGGAGTTGCGCGGATTTTTTAAAATTTCAATTTTTAATCAAAAGCGTGACAAAGTAAGCTTTGATTAAGCGTAAGCATCAAGCTAAGATTAAGCATAAGACTAAGCATAAGCTAAGATTAAGTTAGAGTAAGCAAACGACGTGAATAGTGTACTGCCGCACGTAAACAATACGGATTAAGTTACGACAACAATATTTAAATTCTTCAATATTGAACGTCGCTTTGTATTCGTTGTTGACAGTTGTGGAAAGTGAATCAAGTTACCTCAACTTTTTAAATTTTCAATATTGAATATTCAATAACCTTATTAAACGCCGTTATATTAGTTGTGATGTACTGTTCGTCACCTTGTGTACAGTGGATTACGTTACGAGGGAATTCCAAGTTCTTCAATACTTAACATCGCTACGTGTTTGTTTCTCCAAGTCTTCGTTGTTGACAGTCGTGGACAGTGGAATAAGTTTCGAAAACTTTCCAATTTTTTTCAAAATCACCCTCAAATTGGTGAAAAGGGTGGTTACTACTACTAGAACATACTGCATTTGAATTTTCAACATTGTTAATGATCGCGATGTGTTGGTTACAGTTAATCGTAGTACAGAAGAATTAAATTGGAATTTCATTTGAACTTGAAACATGGAAATTATTCAATGCTAAAGGGTTACTAGTGGAACTTCAAGACAGTTTATCAAACAGTGAATTGAGTACTTCAATACTGATAGTAAAAGTGACGTCATATAAGTGGATGTTTGAAGATAATTGCGTTACATTGATTGCCTCCAATGCTAAACTCGTGGTCAGTGAATTTAGTTACGATTATTGGAAGTTCAACAACATTAGAAATTCGAAGATAAGGAGTTATCTCAGTAGCTCCACGTGAAATCATCGACATTATATCGGACGAGTTGTTTTGTTCAGTGATCGTTGTAACCGATCGGGTTCAAAGGATTGAGATAACTTGAAAAGTGTACAAAGGATTAAAAAAAGTTGATAACTTCTTGAAACTGGAATGAATTAGTCTCTTTCGGAACTGCATGGCTAGTGTATTACGACTTGAGAACTTCTGAAGTTACCCTCTGAAGATAATCAGAGATAGAAAGTGTCTTGATTGAACTACGAGTTAGATGAAATCGCATAAAGTGTCTTGTTAAAACTCCATGAGCGGTTGTAGGATTGAATAATCGCAACTCGCGAATTAGTCGTTCATACCTAATTTATCATTGGAATTACCTCCTTCTGTTTGGAATTAGTGTATTCTCATTAGATGAATGAATATCCTAGATGGCGAGTCCTGACGTTAGATGTATAGTGGATTCCAGAAGATTGAAAAAGTTGGCCTCGGTAAGAGATTACTTTATGAAAACCTGAATTCAATATATTGCAAAATCCAGTTTGAAAGTTTTGAACAGTTTGAAGTGGAACAAAATCTAGTTGAAAAATTGTGTGTCAACTATTGGTTGCGGACAGTACCATTGTATTTAGATAGCGTGCAGAGATTCTGTTTTGAATGAGAGGAGTTGAGTTCAATTTTGTTGGATAATTCGAGGAAGTTGAATCTTTGTGATGGGTATGGTAGTATATTTTGAGAAACTAGTTGAAATATTTTGAGATTTTAGTTGAACAACGATGTTAATAGTTGTTCAACTTCGAGAGTGTATAAAGCCGTTGTTTAAAGTAAAAAATCAAACACAAATCAAGTGAGAAAACAGTTTCGGTTGCTCTAGTGCATGAAGACTGAATTCTAATCTTTAATTAAATTTTCTAATCGTTTGTTATGCACAAGATCACTGTCGACAAAAGTGAATCCTACATAGATACAAAATCGTAGTAACGGAATATACGTAAGGACTTTTTTGGTCAAAAAATAATTTTGAATATTGACAAAACCTGTGATAAGAAGAATTAGAGATTAGATTACAATACCAAGGTCGTTTACAATACCTGTATTATTTGATGAATAATTTGACTGTAGCTATGATGAATGATCGTTGATGGTGACTGTTTCTCAATTGGAAGTTCCTGATTATTAATTTGATGAGGATTATTCTGTGCTAGATTGTCCGATTTGAAGGAAGATTCCAAAACAGTTTTTGCCAGGGGAAAGTTTTGTGATTGAATAATTTGAAAAGTATAAAAACCAAAAAGTATACGTCATCTAACTGTATGATACGTTTGAATTGTAGCCAGAAATTACATCAAAAGCTCCAAGTTGCCACTGAATTGTTTGAACGAGTTTGATTAGAAGCACCACTTGAAAAAACCAACAAAACACCCAATTGCAAAGTAGATGAAGTGAATTTGGTTTGGCTGTTGTGGAAAATATTTGGGTGCATTGGATTTGAATGATACGAAGCCACTCAATTCGCTGAAACGCTTAGCAACAAAACTGATCCGGAAAATTTATCATAACCAGCGAGGAAATTGTGAAATAGGATGAAAATTCAAGTATTTTCCTAGAGTGGTGCTTGAAAGTAATGGTGTGAAGTATTTTGACGGATTTACAAATGTGTTAGTGATTGAAAACTTTTGAAAACGAACTCCCAATCAAATAGTTGATTGGATGAAATTAATCTAAGAGTGGAAATCATTGATAGATTCAAATAATAACTAGAATTACGTGATCCATTATGTTTGATTGTTACCTAGCCTGAAGCTTCGAATAAATTGAACTATTTGTGAGAAAATCAGCGAAATTATTGCTTCAATGCTACCATAATTAATCTTCTAACACATTTGCTCTGTATGAAAAGCCTCAAAAGAATTTGAAAGATAAATCATTTTCGGAAGTATTCATTTTACCATCGTTGGTTTTTTGAGTTCAATAGTGTTTGTTTCATCGAACAGTATTGTCATTTACGGACATCCAGCAACAACTTAGAAGTATTCGTTGTCAACTTACAAGACTTTCACATCAAATCTTCAAATCCGTCTTAGAAATTACTTCGAAAACCCTGTAACTCCATCATTACAAATCCTTACTCATCCATCTGCAGATCTTAAATTTAACAAATTTTAGTCGAAAATCGCAACAATGTTACCACATTCGCCCTTCCCAAGCGAACAACCGTTTAGTTGAAAGTCTTCCTCAGTGTAATAGTCTAGGTAGGATATTATCAGCATAGACAAGTCATGCATTTAACATACAATATAACGCCTGATTTCCAGAATCTGGTGGCATGAGAGAGGATCATGAGAGTTGCGTGTTACATGACTGTATACAATATAAAAATTTAAATATGCAACTATAATCCTTGAAATCATCGAATTCACAAATTTCACGTTATTTTTCTTGCGAATGATTTTGTGGCATGAAATACCTGATTCGAAAGTGAGATAAAATTGAAGATGTGAAAAATTTATTTAACAAACAGTTTTGATCTATGTGAGTTTGTGATGTGTAAGATTGTGAAACTCATTCGTTCAATCAATCAAATTACAATGAGAAAGAGTGGTTTGATCACCAATGTTGAATAGTCTATTCAAATTCAGTGAAATGAAAAACACACTATGAAATTTTCTATTGGGAACTTTGGTTGTGAAAACGGTGTGATTGTAAAAAATTGAGTCCGATGTATCTGATCTGAACTTGAAATTGTTTTTTTATGTATTTGTGGTACAAAAAAAGGAATACTCCGAAAATGCATCAATATAAAGTTCTACTGTGATATCCCAGAGTTGGCAAGAGAAAACTAATTTTGGCAAATTTAGTCTATGACCGTTGTCATCTCAGTGAGACCTGAATTAGGACAACCTGACATTCGGTGAAAGGGTATCTTCCTTACGCCAAGCAACTTATAATGTTCCTATAAACGTTGTCACTACAGTGTAATCTGGATTCGGACAACTTGAAATTCGGTGATTTTGTATCTTCCTTACGCCATGCAACTATAATACCTAACCTGATCTAACGTCAGGCAACCTAACCTAACCTAACCGTTATCATCGCAGTGTAATCTGAGTTCGGACAAATCGACATTCTGTGAAAGTGTGTCTCCCTTACGCCATGCATCTTATAATGTTCTTATAACCGATCTCATCGCAGTGTAATCTGAGTTCGGACAAATCGACATTCGGTGTTAGTGTGTCTTCCCTAAGTCATGGACATTATAATGTTCTTGTAACCGTTCTCAACGCAGTGTTATCTGTATTCGGACAACTGGTTATTCGGTGATAGTGTTTCGTCTCCCTTACACCATGCACCTAACGGGTAACACAACGACAGCGACGGGGGGCACAACCCCCGAAACAGGGACCTCCCTGTTGAACGACACCTATACCAAGATGACGTCGGACATTTTGGCAGAGCGGACACTTGGAGACTTTTTGTCCGAACATCCGGGTGAACTTGTCCGCACGGGTAGTCCGCATTTTGTGTGCACCGTCCTGCCTCCGCACTGGCGGTCCAACAAGACGCTGCCCGTTGCGTTTAAGGTGGGTGATACATTAATTTATCATTTGCATAACAGTTGCGATAAAGTTTCTATTCTTTTCATTGGTTTCTTGAGTTCAATTTGTAAATCATTGGACAATCGTGTCATTCACGGACATTCAAAAACAATGTCTCAAAATATTCAGTTCTATGACTTTCCCATCATATGAGGTCCGTTTCACACAACACAATTTTTGAACGTGCGACTTTTTGCCAGCCCTATAAATTTCATTAGAATATGAATTTTACTAGAATATAAATTTCAGTAGGCCTTTCCTTTGAATGATTCTTATTTCAACTCTTTAGAGCAATTTTCCAAGAGTTGAAACATGTCATGTTGAAAATGTTTGAATAAAAATCATTCAAAGGGAACTGAGATTTATATTCCATTGAATGAAATACATTACAATCTCCATATATAAAAGCGAAATGGCACTGATTCATTCATTCATTCATCACCAGAACTAAAAATCAACTAAATCGAATACGTTCAATTTTGGCAGGCATGTTTAGTTGGACGTTTAGACGCGCACTTAGAACGGATTTTAAAATCTTTTCAAGGATACGCAAAATATTTGAGATTTTCTACAGTTTTTCGGCGTTTTATCAGTTTATTCGAGAACCAATCGGCAGAAAATGTTGAAATTTTGGGGAGAGGTTCGTCTAAGGTCTAGAAATGTTGTGTTGAAATATTTTTGAAATCCGTTCAAGATTACGCCAGTAATAAGTTTTTCAAAATTTTTAATGTATTGCGGGTCTTCGATCTTCCGCCTTGATACGACCAATCTTTACTGTAAATTCGATGGTTCAGCGAGATTATGGATGAACTAATTTGGAAGATATTGAATCAAGTTTCACACTATGTCCGATATACTTCCCTAGGTTACGCTCAATATTAGCGTTCTACTATTTTTTTGAATTTTCTGAGTTTTTCTTAGATTTTTCGAAAACGAATTTGATGAAAATGTCGAAGTTTGGTGAACACGTTCATATTAGGTCTAGAAATGCCGAGTTCAATAAATTTCGAATTTCTTCCGAGGTTACGCCTGAGAAGCCGGAGAAGGCGAGCGAAGCGAGCCTGCCGGCTAGTAAGACAATAAGACTCAAACTCTTATTGGTGGCCTAAAGCATAGAGCTGACAGACAACAGTCTGTTGAAGAAATTTCAACTAAGTTTCTTGGCGTTTACATAGACCAAAAGTTGACATGGGAGCCTCATTGTAGAAATCTTTGCAGCAAGCTCTCAAAGGCTATTTACCTTATAAGATGTCTTAAGAATCAACTGTCAAATGATTATTTACGTATGGCATATTTCAGTTTATTTCACAGTCTTTTGTCATATGGTATCCTACACTGGGGTGGAAGTAGTCATGTTTCTGGGGTCCTTCTCCAGAAAAATTTGTGAAGATAATAATATGGGGCGCATTTAGGGAACATTGTAAACCGTTATTTGTTTCTCTTGGTGTATTAACGGTTTACAACCAATACATTTATGTTGTTGCCCAGCATATACACAAAAATAAGACCATAATGACTACAAGAGGTATGTTTCACTCATATAACACCCGCCAAAGACAACAACTTGAAACTCAACATACGCGTTTAACAAGAATACAAAGGTCCCATCGCGTCTTAGGAATTAAAATCTATAATAATAGGTTGCCAGAGTCAATTAAAAATCATACCCACTCTTTGTTCGGCAAATCTCCATTTGATATACTGCGTGCAAACACCTTCTATTCTTTGGAGGAGTTTTTCACACATTCTTTTTAATTAAGTGTTGATAATATTTACTCACGTTGCCGATGACTGTACAGTCCGATGGCAAAAAATAAATCTATCTATCTATCTATCTATCTATCTATCTATCTATCTATCTATCTATCTATCTATCTATCTATCTATCTATCTATCTATCTATCTATCTATCTATCTATCTATCTATCTATCTATCTATCTATCTATCTATCTATCTATCTATCTATCTATCTATCTATCTATCTATCTATCTATCTATCTATCTATCTATCTATCTATCTATCTATCTATCTATCTATCTATCTATCTATCTATCTATCTATCTATCTATCTATCTATCTATCTATCTATCTATCTATCTATCTATCTATCTATCTATCTATCTATCTATCTATCTATCTATCTATCTATCTATCTATCTATCTATCTATCTATCTATCTATCTATCTATCTATCTATCTATCTATCTATCTATCTATCTATCTATCTATCTATCTATCTATCTATCTATCTATCTATCTATCTATCTATCTATCTATCTATCTATCTATCTATCTATCTATCTATCTATCTATCTATCTATCTATCTATCTATCTATCTATCTATCTATCTATCTATCTATCTATCTATCTATCTATCTATCTATCTATCTATCTATCTATCTATCTATCTATCTATCTATCTATCTATCTATCTATCTATCTATCTATCTATCTATCTATCTATCTATCTATCTATCTATCTATCTATCTATCTATCTATCTATCTATCTAATATCATTATGTGTTTATCATACTTCAATAAGGTACTTGATGTGACTTGATTTTGACTTGAAATTTACTCTTTGCAAATCATTAATGTTTTTTTATCATTGTAAATTTCACGATGTAGCCTAAAAGTAGGCTACTTCAATAAATTACACTACAGTACCTACATAGCTGATGCCATAAAGGTATAGGCGGTTTTGTCTGTTCCTTGTCCGTTCAAAAAGCTAATGACGTCATCCACGAAATATATAATAGATGCTTTACATCAGCTATTAGTAGGTTACATCACATTCAGACGAAACTGCTCAACTTTTTAGCGTCAGTTATTCAATGATCAAGACTCTCCACTTATAAAATCAATAAACCTTTCGAAAATGAACTGAACAAGGGAAAACCTAATATTTTCTTTACTTCACAAGTATTATGATTTGAAAACCCATTACCATTATATCTAGCGGAATCATTATTGTTCATGAGAAATATTATGATTTCATTATATCTAGGGAATCATTCTTGTTCATGAGAAATATTCACAATATAAACAGCCTCACCTTTTGCTTCAGCTATGTTATAGAGATTGATTAGGCCTATACATACAGTCTATATAGCCTAAACAGTATACATACAAGTACATCGTACATCAAGTAGCTGGGTGGCTCGTTGGAGGAGTGGTAAAGCGCCGGTCTGATAACCAGGTGGACCCTGGTTCAAGTCCGTACTCATCAAGAATTTATTAGTCTTGACAATTATTAACAATGAAACATTACAAATTCTTAAGGTATAATCTGGTCATGTAAAGAATAACTCCACCTCGGTCAATATTGGTTGGAGAATTACATAGTGCTCTAAAATTTGAGACAAAAGTTATCATGTTTGAATCAAAATTGACCGAGCTTGAGCCATTTTCCTATCTTGCCTGAATGTCTTCTTTGCTCGACCAGATCATAGAGTCAACGAACTATTGCAATATCTTGAGAGTTTTTCTTCTTACATTGTTTGTGTAACTTGACGTTATCTATGTTCCACGGCATCTCTATGAATTTTATGGGGATGAAATTCTATTGATTTTTCCCAATTTTTCCAGGTAGTGGCGCTGGGTGACGTGATGGACGGCACGGTGGTGACGGTGCGTGCGGGCAACGACGAGAACTTTTGCGCGGAGCTGCGCAACTGCACGGCTGTCATGAAGAACCAGGTGGCCAAGTTCAACGATCTAAGATTCGTCGGTCGCAGCGGGCGAGGTCAGTCGCTACAAATAATCTCACTACAACAATATTTGTATATTGTAGAAGCAATTTGGAATGTATTGACTGGATGTAGCAAGATTTAAATAGGGGTTGTTGGAAAGTTCATATTTCTCTACTAACTTTGGGGAAGTTGTGAGGTGTTGATTTTACGAGTAAATGAGGGAGTTGAAGAATTTTATAATTTTTTTTATTATTTCTCATATACAAACAGTAGGTACATTACTACAAGAAAAACATCAAAAATATTATTTTTTTACACAAGATTCATAGTTGTTGGATTCATTAGAAGAAGTGGCATTCTCGAGCGTGACTGAACAAAAACGTTCGCTGTGTTCCATGAATTGGTCGTACATCGAACTATAGGAATAATTATTATTCAAATTAAGATAGTTTGAGAATATTATGATTTGCTACAATTGAATCACTACTACAACATTATAGGTTTGATAGTATTACCATAATAATACTGTAAATGCTGTAATTGTTCTAGAGTAGTATTATATGGCTTTGTAGTTTGGGGAGCTGCTTGACTCATCTTTATTTAGTTATTTCACATCAAAGAGTACAACAGGCTTCATAGCCCAAAACTGTTCCTCTTAAATTTATAAAAACAAACAAAAAAAAAGGTTGTGTCATAAACGATTCCTGAAATACTAAATTTTACACCAAAAGAAAAATTCGACAAATTTTGAATTTTAAAATCTGTTCACTAAAAATTTCACCAAACAAAATCACTAAATAAAATTATCCAAAATGGTCCTGAATTTTGAATAAACTTGGAAAATTTAGACCAGAGTAAAATTGAACAATTGCTCCCAATTATTCTCACCTATCAGCGCTATTCACTGTCTAAAAAATGATAATCAAGACAATATTAAATCGACCGATATCGTGTCCTTTCAGTGAACTGGAAGTAAGTAACTTTAGATATTTCAATAGATACATAGATATCCCTTGTTGAGTAGGTAGTTGTGAGGGTGATATTGTGGTAGTTATCCATATTAAATTAAAAAGCAAGACAATATTAGAAACCGGTACCTCGATTTCATATCAAATCTTTGGTTTGACAATATCTTGTATTTTCATTTGAAAATACATTTTTAACAATCATATGAATCTTATAGAACCATTTAGGCCACAATCACAATCGAATATACATTCGAAGGCTACTTTTCGAACCTCACATGATTCGAAATCGAAAACTACTCATCTTATTAGCTCCCAAAGTAATAAATTACTTCCCAATTAATATCACCAATCACGTATCAACTAAATATGTTTAATCAGATACACTGGCGGCTCGTACCCACGAAACAGGTGAAGTGCTCGTATCTTTTACTGTACAGCACTTCACCTGTTTCATGGGCACGAGCCGCCAGTGTCAGATATGGAAAGTCGGATATTCCAACCACTCTTTGAAACTACAGTAGTTTGTTCAGCCGCCATTTCAGTTTACGGCCATTTTATCGTCCTCAGCTCAATACTATCAGAACATGTGACGTCAAAGCTCTCTGATTGGCTGGCGAGCACGCCTACTTTCAACGCCAGGAACGAGCCAATAGCAGCTCTTGGATAGAATCCACCAATAGGAATAGAGTTTGGATACTCGTTTTCAACCTTGACTCTAATTGAGACTCTTCTGTCCGTAATTGAGAGTTATTATTAGATATTTATGTCCATCTTGTTGATAATTATACTGCAACATTGGCGGCTCGTACCCACAAAACAGGTGAAGTGCCCGTATCTTTAACTGCACAGCACTTCACTTGTTTCGTGGGCACGAGCCGCCAGTGTACTGCAATATTTTCAAATGATTTTTTTTCTGTTCTGCTTCCTTCAAATCCTGATTTGTGTCGTTTGGATGTGTTTTATAAGAGAAAGTTTCCTCCAAAATAGAGTTCTCTAGAGCCTAGGATATCAAATGATTGGAAATATCGGTCAACAATAGAGTAGGCCTATCCTATATTCATTTTTAAGCACTGGCGGCTCGTACCCACGAAATAGGTGAAGTGCTCGTATCTTTTACTGTCCAGCACTTCACCTGTTTCGTGGATAAGAGCCGCCAGTGCTTTCAAGTTGGAAAACTGAGGCTTTCAGGAGATCTTGTCCATTTCCATTATCTCAATATAAATTTAAATTACAAACATCTAACTGGTTCTATTGAATTTCGCTGCTAATTTCACACGAAAATAGAACACTCAAGTACTCTTATGAAACCGCCACAAAGATATAAAAATTTGAAATTACAAGAAAAAGTGAAATCTTCCGTCATAATTATCTCGGTAAAAAAGCATTTTAGGACTCAAATTTACTTGAGCATTATTATTACCAATTTTGATGTAAGGAGACTTCTCACAAAGATTTGATTTTCTATTTTTTTGGTCTATTCCAGTATATTCAAATTAAATGATAGAATTAGCCCATCTATAGCCTATCAATCGAGTGATCGGATGAAAATCAAACAAAAACAATAATTTGATATGTGGAATAAAAACTTCAATTGTATTTCTGTCTCATGTCAGATTCACTTATTGGTACTTGGTGCAATGAATTTCATTAAAAATAATTTTATAGGCCTACAATAGTGTATCATTGTGCAACGGCCGCATTCCTTCCTTAAACACCCATTCTTTTCAAGAATTTCATATTTCTTTCTTCTTTTCATACATTCTTTACTTCCTTAATTCAATGAAAGAATTTCAAGGCATTGCTCCAATTCCATTTCAATTTAATCTTAAAAATGAAGTGAATTGGGGCAAAGTACCAACGTCTCAAGGTTGTTCCAATTCATTTCTTCTTTCTCATTTTGAATTGAATTGGAATTGCGAAGTCTCAAGTAAATTTCATTATAAAAAGGTTCCAATATTCACTCCACAACTTCTCTATTCAATTCTATTCTATCCATTTAATAAAATACAACATCCACAACTATTTTCGAGCTGGAATAAGAATATTTTCGGCGCGAAAATTCAAACCAGCCCGCGCGCAAACAGGGAAGAAACGCCGCCGAAACTTCTTCAAAAAGTTGTCGCGCGCCGCGGCGCTAAACTTTCTGTCAAAACTTTTTGCGCATGACTCAAATTTTTCTACCCCTCAGAGGGGTTGTAATCGAGGAGGGTGGTAAGGGGTGAGTGGTGGTGTAGCCGGTGTAGGGGTGTTTTGGCTCCCCCAAGCGAGAGAGTTGTCAACAGCGACTTCATTCATAGAATTTTCCACTCGAGTCTCATTGCCGGGGAGCGTTTTTAATACGCACGCATGAGTTTCTGTTAAGAGTCTCTCTTCTGTTAAATGCACTCATAAGTCTGCGGTAAAATGATAAGTGACTGTTCATCCATCCACAGTTAACTCTTATGTAATTTATACCCATTTAATTAATGGATAATCATGCCAAATGGAAAAAAAATCTCTTATAATATATCTGTATGTTCTCTTTATGTTCTGTATTCCTCTTTTACGTGATGTAACCTACTAACAGCTTATGTACAGCATCTTTCTTTTGACTTTGGAAAATCATCGCACAAGAACGAGAAATCGCCTAGCTTTTCGGAAACAGTTATATCGATAGACAAATAGCTAAATAAGCTATACCGTTTCTCTTTGGATTATTAATTTATTTTGACCAAATACTTACTTTAGCTATACATTATTCAATACATTACTAAATACACTAGATTACTAGGTATATTACTAAATTACTATATTACTAAATTACTAAATACATTACTCAATGGATAAAACACAAACAAAAATTGTCCAAAATAAAACGTCTTATTTCCAGATTCTGTTGAATACTCCAAATTAAGGTTATGTTCACTTTCATTATTATCACAAATCCCAACTGTCAAGAATAAAAAACTATGATTTATCAATTTAAAATTTGAAAGGTTGGTATAAAATTCAAAAGAGCATCATAAATATATAAAATGATTTGAAATTATCAATTCTCACTTATCTCTAAAGCGGCTCGTGTCCATGAAACAGGTGAAGTGCTGTACGGTAAATATACGGGCACTTCACCTGCTTCGTGGGCACGAGCCGCCAGTGCTGTAGAGATCCATGTGCTAAGTGTTCATGGTTAGATATCTTTCAAAGACGATACAAAAAATAATTTGTACCGTATATATAACATTTAAATATTTATATAGTTCTCTATAATATTTTTGAACTAACGCTTGTTTCTGATTGGTGCATTTGTAACATGAATAGCTAACACCAAAAAGTAAGGCGTTTTCATCCGCTCCTTTTATGATGATGTCAATTAAAGATGTCACTTAATTATGACAAGATGATTTTTCAAAATCAAGAGACAACAGATGCTTTACATAAGCTGTTAGTAGGTTACATCACCAATTATTGAATAAATAAATTTTTATTTTTTTAAAATAAATTTTATTTCTTGACATAAGCTATATCACTCCGTGTCATATTTTCTTGAATGCGTCTTCTGGAAGACAATATTGAACTTTGGACACACTGATTTATTGAAATCAATCACATTTTACGGTATAATATTTATCTGATTCTCCCACTACTTGATGAAGACAAATACAACGTCTATCATAGTCTGTCCAAGCAAAGAAGACCCTCTGGCAAGTTAAGAAAATGGCTCCAGCTCAGTCAATATTGGTTCAAAAAATATTGATTTGGTCTCAAATTGTAGATCAGAATGTTTCCTACGATTGAAATCGAATCAATCGTTTTCGAACCAATATTGACCGAGCTTGAGTCATCCTCTCATCTTGCCAGAGGGTCTTCTTTGCTTGGACAGACTATAGTATGGTCACTATACCATAGCCACCTTCTATTAAAGAGGACTATGCTAGTCTGTCCAAGCAAAGAAGACCCTCTGGCAAGATGGTAAAATTACTACAGCTTTGTCAATTTTGATTAAAAAATTATGGAATTGGTCTCAAATTGTAGATGAGGATTTTTTCTACAATTTGAGATCGAATTGATAGTTTTTGAACCAATATTGACTGAGATTGAGTCATTCTCTCATCTTGCCAGAGGGTGTTCTTTGCTTTGACAGACTATGCTACTCAAATCTCTTCATATTCCATGAACCGACCACCCTTCCAAATCTTCTCTTCCTCGAAACAGCAAGCCACCCCAACTCGTTTTGTAATTATAACACACACAAGACGATAATCCTCCATCCATCTAGTCAAGTCTTTGACAAGGTTATTTCAAGAGAGCGGCTTAAAGAGGTAGAGCCTGCCGCACTTCAAATTACACTCATCTGTTTGTGCAATATATATGTATATTCCATGTTTTATCTATATATCACACACATTATATGTTACATCTATATATTACGCATAATCATATACATATATATTCCATGTTTTATCTATATATCACACACATTATATGTTACATCTATATATTAAACATATATAATATACATATATTTTATCTTACACACATATATTTCATGTTACTTCTATATATTACCCATACGCTTACGGTGTAGGGGTGTCCTCCTACACAAAACTATACATGTAGTCTGTCGAAGCGAATAAGACCCCCTGGCAAGATGAGAAAATGACTCCATCTCGGTCAATATAGGTTCAAAAAATATTTATTTGGTCTCAAATTGTAGATCAGAATGTCACCTACAATTTGAGACCAAATCAATAAATTTTGAAATAGTATTGACCGAGCTGGAGTAATTTTCTCATCTTGCCAGAGGGTCTTCTTTGCTTGGACAGACTATACACACAACTATATACGTATTTATGGTGTATATATGTGGATTCCCGCACATATTTCAAGCAGACGCTATTGAAACTGGCGGTTGTGAAAGATTGTTATCAATGATACCTCTATCAGGACAGTCGATGGCGGTCTGTGAGGGCGTGTATCACCTCGAGAGCGACCTTTGAAAAGTGTTTCACTCTTGTAGACTGTTTTCAGACTGTCCTGACGGAGTTAAGGTTTAGTTGGAGATGTTCGTTATCCGCCAATTTTGTTGTTATCTGCTGTATAATAAAGCTAGCAAATCCTGTGCATGGGTTTCATTTCCGTGGCTGGTGAAACGTCACCGGGATAAATCCCTCAGATTAAAATGATTGCACGTTGCTGTGTTGTTGTGCATAATATATGTTGTGCGCCTTGAATATATGCGTGGTGTTTCCATAGATATATATGTATATCATCATCAACATATTACAGACTAGATAAATGTGTAGATTTTTAGGGGTATCAAAGATGCGATATGTATAAACGTAGGCTATCACATATCACTGGCGGCTCGTGCTCACTAAATAGGTGAAGTGCTGTACAGTAAAATATACGGGCACTTCGCCTGTTTCGTGGGTACGAGCCACCAGTGTGACACATATTGAATATTTGTAAATGTTTTCATGGATATATTATGATGTGAACAATCAACATCTCATACATGAAAATTTGCGATTGTTTGAGGATTTTTATAGATATATTGTCTGTCAAGCAAAGAAGATATTTTAGTTAAGTGAAAACAAAGGTTTTCAGATACAAAAAGTTTATTTAAAACACCATACTTGAGTTTCAATGCTCGGGGCATTGTTTTCACTTACCTAAATTAAGGATAAGTTCCACAATATCTTTGATAGGAGAGTAAATTTTATTCAAAGAAGATATTCTGGTAAGATGGAAAAATAGCTCCATCATCGTCAATATTGGTTCAAAACTCAATTATTGTGTCTTAAATTGTAGAGCAGAATGTTTTCGACAATTTGAAACAAAATTCATTGTCTACAACTGTATTGACCGAGATGGAGTCATTTTCCCATCTTGCCAGAAAGTCTTCTTTGCTCGACCAGACTATAGAGTAGGTGAGTAAACGAACTATTGCATAAGTATTCCACTAATATGTTTGACACATTACAATGCAATGTAGATTAATCAACTTTCAAGCCAAAATGTAAGATGGTTTTGTGCGCTCCAACAGCTGATGTTGTCAATTATAGTTGACGTTTAGCTATGCCTAGATGATGTGTTAGGAATCAAATAGTGAATGGGTGCTTCATATCAGCTGTTAGTAGGTTACATCACATAGCCTTCAACCACCCAACTCTATGGCGTCATCAATCTCTTCTTCCAAAGAAAAATAATTTCTTCTTCTAAAACTCTACTCAGGTGCTGTTATGTGTGTGATGACGAATCTAATAGACCAGGTTTCGGTTACGAAATTTGTTCAGAAATCAATCACTGCCGGCCGTTTGAGTGAGGTTTTCACAGTTTTTCCGACCGAAAATGTTTGTCAGTCGGGGGTTAGGGGCACGGCGAATGACGGTTTAACACAGCGGAAATGACTTTGCTGGCGGAAATAACACGCTTTTGACACAGACTGCCTCGCCAACAATGCGCGCGATTCAAACTGCACTGTACTGCAAATAGCCTGACCCCTTCCCTACTCTGTACTGCAAATAGCCTGACCCCTTCATCCATCGGCGATAGGCAACAGCTTGCTACACACTCAGATGACTGCATGTTACCATGTAATGTGCATGGTGAAGTTAATCTGAAATTTGTGAGTCTGACTTGCTTTCTGGTTTGAAAATCAGACATTCTTTTGGAAGCAGTTACATTGAAGCTTGGTCGTGATTCGACTTTCTTTGAATCCTCATGTGCAAGGTTTCTGTTATTGTCTTGATACATTTACTTTAAAGAGTAGAATTCAAATATGAAGTACTTATATTTACTAACACAATTCAATTCTGGGTACTTGGGCTTTGTTAAATTAATTCAGAACTACAAAACCTCCAGCTACAGATGACGACAAAAATTTGTATGTGGTCTCTCAAATTCATCTGTCTCTCATACGTATTTAACCTAGTAATGTAACCTACCAATATCTATTTTCTGTATCTGTTTTGTTTTTCTCAGCGTGATGCCCACATAAGCTCTCAGGCTTGTGCGTGTGTAATGAGAGGGACGATGAGAGATGAAGACTATTTTTTAGGTATTTGGGACCGACGGCTTATCGTCTCCTCTCAAAGAAGAAGTGGCCGTTTCTATGTGATTGTGGTGCACTGGCGGCTCGTGCCCACGAAACAGGTGAAGTGCCCGTATCTTTTACACACTTCACCTGTTTCGTGAGTTCGAACTGTTGTGCTGTGGTCAAAGAACTCTGCCCCAATCAGGATATGAAGCCGGGTCCTGTAGGTTATCAGATCGGCGCGTTAACAAGCCACGTTCATGTAAAGCATCTATTATATCTTTCAATTCCAAAAACATCATCCAGGCATAGCTAAAATACAACTTCAACAAAGTCATCGGTTGAAGGGCACATAGAACTGACGAAACCGCCTTACATTTCAACGTCAGCTTCACACAAATGCATAGAATATTATCATACACCATCCAAGTAGCCTATATTTATTCAAACATTCCCCCTCAATCAAAGAGAAAAATTTCACCAATTTCAACCCATGCATTTTTAATAGCAACGTTGCAATACTCCTGTTTATCTGACACGAACCAATGCCCATCAAACAGTGTATAGTGAGTGGTGTATATTATTATGATGCTGCTATAGTCTGGTTGAGCAAAGAAGACACTCTGGCAAGATGGAAAAATGACTCTAGCTCAGTCAATATTGGTTCAAAAATTATAGATTTGGTCTCAAATTATAGAGAACAATCTTTCCTACAATTTGAGACTAAATTGATAATATTTGAAGAAATATTGACCGAGCAGGAGTCATTTTCCATCCTGCCAGAATGTCTTCTCTGCTCGACCGGACTATACACATTTCATTCACTGCTGTTGTCAACATACAACACTGGATGCTGACAATTTCTGATTTCAATTGAAAATTCGCTGCTTGGCGAAATCGTGTATAGGTACACTTCCCTCCCTCCTCCACCACTAAACAACTGTCAGCCGGTAGGGAGGAATAGAGAAGAGGATTGGTTGGAGAGAGAGACAGATGATACAAACTGTGAAAAGGAGTAAAAGGGGTGGAGAAAAAGAGAGAGAGAGCGAGAGAGAATGAATGAATGTTTTATTTTTCTCCTGGCAAGGTTGAAACCATAAGGTTCCCTTTTCCACCTAACCAGGCCAACACAATTACACAATACAAATGATAGTAGTCTACTTCTAAAACAAAAACATTGATACAAAATAATAAAGAATATTGAAATGTTGAAAAATAGTCCTCTTTTATCATTTGAAAAAAGATGAATTATTGTTTCATCATTGATGAAAATGTCCTATTGATAAAAAGTTTCACATTCATTTAGTTCTATCAATAAATGATAATTTCACGCAAACATTTTAGTAATAAAATCAACACATCGAGTTCACTTGACACTAATACGTTAATAATTGAAGATAAATAATTTTTCCACTATTGAATCAGTTCATCAAAGTTGCCCAATCAAACTCTTTCTAATCGAATCAGATAGATTCATGATTCTTGTATAGAATTTTCAACTACAATATTCGGCACAATTATTAACAACTCAATATACAAAATAAAATCAACAAACTTTTTTGTATATAAAACTGAACTAGCTCCATCAATATCAATGCCTTTTCACTTACATAACTTACAATCCTTCCCGCAGACCCCGAATTAATATTTGTATGAATTCATTATATTTCCGTTTTTCCTTGAATTTTTACTAAAAATTTATATTTTGTGAAATTTATTAAAAATTTGTTTCACTCGTTTGTATCGTAATGTAGAATCTATGCTGTATTAGGCTTAAAGTAATCTAATCCCTGGATGACTAGAAATATAGCTGAATGGAGAGAGAAAGTAGATAGTGTGAAAGAGAATAAGTCACAAAGAGAGTGAGAGTGAGAATGAGAGGGTGAGTGTGAAAAGGAAGCCTATAACAAGTAATGCACAACATTTTACTGTTCTCTAGCTGATTATCCCTCCCTCCCCCTATTTCCGATTACCCCAACCCCACAAATTGAACACCAAATGACACTGACACATGTCATCAGGTAGGATGTTGTTGTTTGGTGGGGGAGGGGGGTTGATGAGAGGGGTTGTATAGTCTGTCCAAGCAAAGAAGACCCTCTGGCAAGATGAAAAAATGACTTTAGCCCGGCAAATATTGGTACAAAAATTATAAATTCAATCTCAAATTGTAGGAAACATTCTGATCTAAAATTTGAGACCAAATCAATATTTTTTGAACCAATATTGACCGAGCTGAAGTCATTTTTTCATCCTGCCAGAGGGTCTTCTTTACTTGAACAGACTATACATGTCCACACTTTCCGCCGATCCAGAGAGCTAATTTCAAATTCCAGACGACCAACAGAAAATTCTACCTACTGGCGCCGCCACCCGTCAAACATGAACATGAACAAAGTTTAAACTATTCAGTCGATCACTGCTAAATTCTGTCCAAGCAGAGAAGACATTCCGCCAAGATGGGAAAATGACTCCAGCTCGGTCATTATTGGTTCAAAAACTATAAATCTGGTTTCAAATTGTAGATCAGAATGTTTCCTAAAATTTGACATCAAATTTACAATTTTTAAACCAATATTGATCGAGCTGTAGTCATTTTCCCATCTTGCCAGAATGTCTTCTTTGCTTCGACAGACTAGAAACCTCCGCCCACTTCTCATTGTCCCCTGGAAAATCCCGGTGACACTGATTCGTTTGTCATACGCCAGATTCCAACACCATCGCGGACGGTTGGCCAATTCCTGTTCAATAACTCTCAGCTCCAGTAGGACAGTCTGGGAGCTGTTTAAAATGCAAAACAGTTTCAAGAGAGGTCTCAAGCGGACAGTAAAGTGTACTGAATTACTTGTTTATTTGTATATTAGGCTATAATATCGCAAACCAATAGCTAAAGCGATTGGTGAATGACTGTTACTGATCGTCAGCTCTGTATGGACAGTCGGCGAACGATCTGCGAGAGCAAATCGAAATAAAAGCGTCGACAGCTATCCAAGCAAAGAAGACCATCTGGCAAGATGTGAAAATGACTCCAGCTCGGTCAATATTTCTTCAAAAAAATAATTATTTGAATTCAAATTGTAGATCAGAATGTTTCACTACAATTGAGACCAAATGGACATTGTGGATAGACATATAACCTACATCTGAAACCTTCATCATCATCACTCTTTCATCCTTTGCTCAAAATACTTGGAAACCAAGTCGCAATTGTAAAGAAAGAATAAAGAATAAAGAAATGAATAATTTTTGAAAAAATATTGACCAAACTGGAGTCACTTTCACATCTTGTCAGAGGGTCTTCTTTGCTTGGACAGACTATATGCACCAGTATGCTCTCGAAGACAGCTTTCAGACTAACATTCCAGGCACCATTCTTGACATACCTTCAAATTTTATTGTACCATTTGTAACATGTATCATGATACACCTTCAAATTTGATTGTACCAGTTGTTACATGTATCATCTTAATACGTATCTTCTTAGAAGTGAAAAAGCTGTGGTCACAAAGTATAGTTGAGAACAAAAAGCTAGACGGTATTGTCTTTCTTTTTTCCGTCTTATCAACTTCGCTTGCCCACTGAACAGGTGAAGTGTCCTTATCTTTTGCTGTACAGCACTTCACCTGTCTCGTGGGTACGAGCCTCCAGTGGATAAGAGCTGTCATTTCAGCTTTGTCCGATGAAATTATCAAAATTTTTCAAAAGAGAAATTATCCATTTTATCAAAAGAGACAATAGATGTTTTAAATCAGCTGTTAGTAGTTTACATCACCTACAAGAGACAGACGAAACCGCCTAACTTTTTTAGCGTCATCTGTATCTTGTCTCATCTTGAATTTCCTTTAACTTATGAATAACTTCTTATATCATGTCTATCCCTAATTTTCCCTTCTAAATCTGTTATCTCATGTCTTTTAAATGAATTGAGTACTCTCATTCGTATTCTCTATTCTATATTTTTTCTTCCATTCTAAAGTTTCTTATATATATTATTATTATTCTAAAATATTTTTATTATTTGTATATGAGTTTTATGGTTTTCGTATATTGGACTCCATTTCTCTCCTGTATCGGTTAAGTTCCATAGAACTTGATTTCAACAAGCAACTACCATCTCAAATTACGCACTAAAATTTTATTCGAGATACATGCAGCGATCAGAACTATTTTGCTAGCAATCAACAGTACTGCTAACAACTGCACAAAGCAATTGTTAATGGGGGGATGGGTTTCTGTCAAGGGGGGGGAGGGTTTGACAGCGTGTGTTGGTTACCATGGCAACGCCCGACACTGTCATCACGCATTGAATGCAGTTTGTGCATCTCTTCTGATCGTAATGTGCAATCTGTGTGCGTTTTATCAGCCTCAACAACTAGTCTGTCCAACCCGAGAAGACATTCTGGCAAGATGGGAAAATGACTCCAGCTCGGTCAATATTGTTTCAAAAACTATGAATTTTGTCTCAAATTGTAGATGAGAATGTTTCCTACAATTTAAAACCAAATTTATAATTTTTGAACCAATATTGACCGAGCTGGAGCTATTTTCCCAGCTTGCAAGAATGTCTTCTTTGCTTGGACAAACTTTACTAGGCGGCTAACTGCGAATGAATCGTTTCTATATCGATTGCGTTTGAATAGAACGTTGGACCAGTCGCACAACTCATGATTTATGTTATAGCTGGAGCCAGAAAGCAAGGTGGTTTCGTCTGTCTCTTGTACGTGATAATAAATAATAATAAATCGCTTTTCAAAAAGCTATGTATTAATTTGTAGTAGGCCTACTTTAGTCATGTCATTTTCTCCATTAGTTACTGAAAATTTTACGTTTTTGACTTGGGACTTTTTGAAAGCCACATATTCTCAACGTCAAAATGATCACATTTGAAATTATGAAACAAGAATGTTGAAGAAACTTCTGAAGTAATTCTTTTAACTCAATTTTTCATTCCAATAAGCTATTCAAAAGAGTACGCTACTATATCAACTTATATATTGATCTATACTCAGATTCAATTGAATCAGCAGTTCAACCTATTCTTATCTTAACTAAGAAATGACCAAGTATCAATGAAACTGACCAATTCAAATTTTGTATTTGAAAACAATCATCAGTATATTAGTGTCTACTAGTTCCACCTCCAAACTTGTCGACCAATCGCGTGAGTCTCTACGTCATTGTCTTCAGCCAATAGGCAAGCACCTTGTGTTAGTCACCTCCCACTCCTATTCCTATTGGTTATCACTCCCGTCCATTCCGTACACTAAATGGCTGCAGTTGAAGAATATCACAAATCATTCTTAGTGCTTTCAAAGATAAGATTTATAATGGATGAAAGTGTTATTTCTTTCATAATTATGATAAGTAATGAAGTATCAAAATGAAATCTTGATGGCCAATACATTAACATACGACAATTTTGAGGAATATAAATATTTTATACTAGTATTCTAGAAATGCTACATTAAAAAAAATAAATTTCACATTTTAGAAATGCAACATTTATTTGTTAACAAAATCTTAGAAACGCAACATTGTTTAATCATTCACCTTGATTCGTTTCTACTAATAATGATTTGTAACAACTTGTTGAAGCATACAACTTATTAAGTTATGTTAAAACTCATTTTGTCATTCGAAACATTAGTAGCTGTTATCAGATAACAATAATATCGTTCAAATCACTATATCAAAGCAGTTGACTCTTATCAACGATCAAGTTGCAATGTCAAGTTCAATAACATGCAAACGTTTCAAGGACAAACACACAGCAGCGTTTACCTCACTGGCACACATTCGAAAGGTGCAAAAAATACGCTGAAACCAATCCTAGAGGGAGGAAAAAACGCTCAACAACCCACCGACCAAAGCTCATAAATACGATCGCGGCCATTATTTGCTTGCATCAGCGATTTCCACCGATGTTCCCATTCATTACTGCAATGGTCAACCTTTTCAACCCCCTCTCAATTCAACCCCCCCCCCTTATCACCTCATCCACCCCCTGAATACCATCCTCCTGATCACTCTTTTTCCACCCTTTCATCCATTACTAAACTAAAGTAAACCTTTTCGCCCCCCCTCCTTGAATTTACCCCCCTTCAAAACATATCCACCCCCTCCTCATCCAGAATTCATCCCCTCCCCCCCTGATCACTCTTCTTCTGCCCCCTAATCCCCCCTTACTGAACTATAACCTCGAAAGTGCTTCTAATTTGTGGATCAACCACGCCAACATGGTTTTAACATAAAGTGAAAATCAGCAACGCGGCTGAAATGAAGTGTGGACATCAATAAAGTCAACAGTTTCATGTATGGGGAAGAAGAAGAAGAAGAAGAAGAAGAAGAAGAAGAAGAAGAAGAAGAAGAAGAAGAAGAAGAAGAAGAAGAAGAAGAAGAAGAAGAAGAAGAAGAAGAAGAAGAAGAAGGAGAAGAAGAAGAAGAAGAAGAGAAGAAGAAGAAGAAGAAGAAGAAGAAGAAGAAGAAGAAGAAGAAGAAGAAGAAGAAGAAGAAGAAGAAGAAGAAGAAGAAGAAGAAGAAGAAGAAGAAGAAGAAGAAGAAGAAGAAGAAGAAGAAGAAGAAGAAGAAGAAGAAGAAGAAGAAGAAGAAGAAGAAGAAGAAGAAGAAGAAGAAGAAGAAGAAGAAGAAGAAGAAGTAGAAGAAGAAGTTCCTATTGCGATCCAACAGCTGATGTAAATAAGAGTTGCATTCAGCTAGCATACCTAGCTGATGATGTTTTTGAAATTGAAAAGAACAATAGATGCTTTACATAATCTGTTATTAGTTTACATAATAATTGTACAACCCGCGTACAAAAAAGACAGGCGGAACCCCATTAAATTATAATTATTACAATGATCCGTACGATATATCATGAAAATCCATACGATATTTCATGCTTACTATCTGTAAAATAATTTTTTATTAATTATCATTGATCTGATTTTTCTCACTATTACCAAAGACAAAGTATAGTAACACAATAGATTTTTTACGCAATTACCAGATACTGTACAATGAATACTTCAATCCATGGCAAGTTTAGCAGTTTGACGTGAGATTGTATGATTGAGTGAATTGTCAATCATAACAGAGGTTTGAACATAAGAATATACTGATAATAGAATATAATATAAACTGCTCCAAATACAGCTTCCAGACTGTCTTGACAGAACCGATCATCCGCAATCCGCCAACTTAAATGGAATCTGCTACAACCAGCAATATAATATGGTACAAATATATGTGAATGACACGAGTTGGTAGGATCAAGCTTATACGATGGTAATCAATATAACAACGAATGCACTGTTTGTACGTACAAGCAAAGAAGACATTCTGGCAAGATGGGAAAATGACTCCAGCTCGGTCAATATTGGTTTTAAAATTTATAATTTTGGTCTCAAATTGTTAAGCAGGATGTTTTCTACAGTTCATGATCAAATTCAAAATTTTTAAATCAATATTGACTGAGCTGTAGTAATTTTCCCATCTTGCAGAATGTCTTTATTGCTTGGGCAGACTATAGTTGTAATGGATAGGGTGCATCAATGAGGGCTTATAGGGTGATAGTGGGAGGGAAGGGTTGAATAATCGCAGTCACAGTAACGATGGGGAGGAAGAGGAATAGAAGAGCTGAAAGGGAAAGGAAGAGGT
The DNA here is from genome assembly GCA_017141385.1 of Sogatella furcifera. Lineage (NCBI taxonomy): Eukaryota > Metazoa > Arthropoda > Insecta > Hemiptera > Delphacidae > Sogatella > Sogatella furcifera. Next base: position 2,292,125 of record CM029548.1, on the reverse strand, counting down.
AGAGAAAGAAGAGATGAAGAGGAGAAAGGGAAAGGAAGAGGTAGAGGAAGAAGAGGAGGAGAGAGGAAAAGGGAATGAATCTATTTCTCAATGATCAGACGTTTAGAGAGCATTTAAACTGAGTTTTGGTTAACTTCAGGAAGGACTTTTTCTCAAGTTGAATCGATGAAAAATAATAGTTAAACGTTCCAGAAGGCCAATATATATTTTCCCCGATTTTTGTCATTTCTAAAAGAGCTAATTTCACGTTACATAATATTTGGTGTCAATGAGCTTCCTTCCTGTACGATTACGTATCAATTTTGTACTTTCTTTCAGAAATCTCCGTGTAAAGAGGCCTTGAACGTTGTGAGAGGGTTGACTTCCAATAATCTGATCAAAATTTCGTGATAAGTTTGCATGATGCGTCAAGCTCCTACAACACTGTCTTGCTCTATAAGCTCAACGCTATAAAGTTCATACAATAACACATCTGTGTTGACTGAAAACTAGGTTAGTTGGTAGAACTCTATTCAATAGTTAGAAAGTTTTCCAAGTTAGAAACTTAATTAATTGGCTCAAACTTAACATGATCGTAAAAGTTGATTCCTGACAAGTTTTTTGTGTTTCAAGAATTTTGACCAGAGAATCTTCAATCCTATGAAATCAAACAAGATCTTAATAAAGTCAACTACTTTATGCTACTGTCTTATTCAATCAAATGGCATCTTTTCTTAAAAATAATTTGAATTTGAATTTGCTTTATCTGTCCAAAAAATATAACATACAGAAAATATATACAGTACAAAATACAAAATAATACAATACAAAATCATATATAGCCTAACGCATAAAAAAATCATTGGAGCAAATAAACCACAAGGTAAAATACCAGTATGGGAGAGTAGATTATGAACCAGTTCCAAATTGTGTTTCTGGACTCTAATAATTGAATAGTTAGCCTATTTCAAGATAACTTAAAAGATAGTTATTTATATGAGTGAACAAATTAAAGCAGCTCATTCAATTCAACAATCATTACAAATTTGGTTTATTCATGTTGAAACCGTGTGATGTGTATGGTTTGTGGTATGTATGATAGATATGTATGTGTAGTGATATTTTTCTATTCAATTTAATACAACAGAGTCTCTGTAACCTATTCAAGCAAAGAAGACCCTCTCTCAAGATGAGAAAATGACAATTTAAGACCAAATCAATAATTTTTCAAACAATATTGACCGAGCTGTAGTAAGTTTCTTATCTTGCCAGAGTGTCTTCTTTGCTTGGATAGGTTATAGAAACTCTGTTGTATTAAATTGAATAGAAAAATATCACGGATCTACAAAATTGCACGGATTTGAGTTCAATAAATTCATAATATTTACAAATTTGGTTTATATAAGTGGAAATAGTGTGATCTATAGTGTAACTCTAAAAATTTAATAGCAAGATAGTAATTTAAAAAGTACACTAATTGAAGTTCAATCAATTACACAATCACAACAAATTTGGTGCATCCAGCTTTCTGGTGTATGGCAACTTCACTGTACGCTATTCATTACTGCTGCGAGAACCCCAATCTGTGGCGGGCGGCAGTTAGTTGATGAACTCAACCGATTCATCAGGCCCAATACTCATTCAGCCGACAACCTAAAAACCCACAATCCAGAACACAACTCAATAAAATCTCGGTGCGTTGCTGACAGAAAAAAACACACACACTCAATTTCTTTCACCCCAATAGTCAACCCTCGTTTGCTGGACGTGGCGACCCAAAAAAGAGAAAAAAACGCCACCAAAATTGCTCTCGATCATGACGAACAAGTGGCCAAATCTGTCCCGGCGGATTTTTTATGCTCACGTTTTTTTTATTTAGGGCAGTTCAGTTTCTCTTTTTTTCTCTTGCAACTCCCACATTTTACCTCCTCTGCCACCTCTCCATTCTACTCTTCATACTCCTCCTCCTCCTCCTCTCTCTCTCCTCCTCCTCTCTTCTCTATCTCTTCCTCCTCCCTCCTCCTCCTCCTCCTCTCCTCCTCCTCCTCTCCTCCTCCTCCTCCTCCCTCCTCTCCTCCTCCTCCTCCTTCTCCTCCTTCTCCTCCTCTCCATCATCCTCCTCCTCCTCCTTCTCCTCCTTCTCCTCCTTCTCCTCCTCTCCTTCTCTCCTTCTCCTCCTTCTCCTCCTTCTCCTCCTTCTCCTCCTTCTCCTCCTTCTCCTCCTTCTCCTCCTTCTCCTCCTTCTCCTCCTTCTCCTCCTTCTCCTCCTTCTCCTCCTTCTCTCTCCTTCTCCTACTCCTCCTTCTCCTCCTCCTCCTCCTCCTCTCCTCTCCTCCTCCTCCTCCTCCTCCTCCTCCTTCTCCTCTCTCCTCCTCCTCCTCCTCCTCCTCCTCCTCCTCTCCTCCTCCTCCTCCTCCTCCTCCCTCCTCCTCCCTTCCTCCTCCTCCTCCTCCTCTCCTCCTTCTCCTCCTCCTCCTCCTCCTCCTCCTCCTCCTCCTCCTCCTCCTCCTCCTCCTCTCCTCCTCTCCTCCTCTCCTCCTCATCCCTTCTCATCATCCTCCTCCTCATCTTCCTCCCCTCTCTCCTCCTCCTCTTCCTCCTCTTCCTTCCTCCTCCTCCTACTACTACTACTACTACTACTACTCTCTTCTCCTCTCTCCTTCTCCTCCTCCTCTTCTCCTCCTCCTCCTCCTTCTCCTCCTCTCCTCCTCCTCCCTCCTCTCTCCTCTCCTCCTTCTCCTCCTCCTCCTCTCCTCCTTCTCTCCTCCTTCTCCTCCCCTCCTCCTCCTCCTTCCTCCTCCTCCTCCCTCCTCCTCCTACTCTCCTACTCTCTCCCTTCCTCCTCCTCCTCCTCCTCCTCCTCCTCCTCCCCTTCTCCTCCTCCTCCTCCTCCTCCTCCTCCTCTCCTCCCTTCTCCTCCTCCTCCTCCTCCTCCTCCCTCCTCCTCTCCCTCCTCCTCCCTCCTCCTCCTCCTCCTCCTCCTTCCTCCCCCTTCAACACCTCCTCCTACCTCTAGTCGTCCCCTGCACATCAATCGAAAGTTAAATCAGTTCTGTGGATGGGGTAGATGCGTTTTTTGCGCGTGAGAGTGCAGTGCAGCTGATGCATTTGTCAGTCAGAAAGCGTCAGTTGCATACGTTGCTGTGAGAGGGAGCTTCATTCATCATCGAATCATTATTATCATCATAATCATCATCATCGGTTGACAGCGTTGTCGGCGTCATCATTTTCATCATCACAATCATCATCATCATAATTGTCAGTTGACAGCATTGTCATCATCATCATCATCATCATCATCATCATCATCATCATCATCACATCATCACCATCAGTTGACAGCGTTATCGTCATCGTCATCATCCTCAACAACTAGGGGATTCATCATTTAGGCATCAGTTAGGACTGTTAGAGGAGAATGTTCCATTAGTTGAACCAAACGTGAACTAAACAGAGAATCAGTGCCGTTAATATTTCAATAGAGCTTGTTCTTGTTACTCAGCTGCTTGATTTGTCTACTATTGGTGTTTTCATCTAGAATGGTAATGTTTCCCAGAGATTGATAGTGGTTCAGCAACCGAAACTGGTATCTCGATTTTTTAATAGATAAGTAAGTGGTTTGACAATACCTTGTCTTTTCATTTAATTTGTATACCAACACAATATGACGTTCACATAAAAATTGTCAATTAAAATAGACCTTTCTGAAGCCGCCAGTACATTCATGAGAAAAATAAAGTTGCTTCAAGAAATTAAATCAAGAAACATGAGATGAAATTTGCTTTATACACTACTAGCCGGCAGGCTCGCTTCGCTCGCCTTCTCCGCCTATTCACCAAATTTCGACATTTTCTACCAATTTATTCTCGAAAAATCCAAGAAAAACTCTGAAAATTCCGAAAAATAGTAAAACCCTGATATTGAGCGTAACCTCGGGAACTATATCGGACATAGTTTGAAACTTGATTCAATATCTTCCAAATTAGTTTATCTATAATCTCGCTGAACCATTGAAGTTACAGTGAGGATTGGTAGTATCAGAGCGGAAGATATGCAACCCGCAATACATCTACAATTTAAAAAAAACCTGATTACTGGCGTAATCTTGAACGGAATTAAAAACTATTTTAACACAACATTTCTAGACCTTATCTGAACCTGCCCACCAAATATCAACATTTTCTACTGATTGGTTCTGGAAAAAATGAATAAAACGCCGAAAACTATAGAAAAACTCAAATATTTGGCGTATCCTTATAAAGTTTTTAGTCAGTGGTTTTTTAGTTCTGGTGATGAATTAATAAATGAATGAATGAATCAGTCAGTCAGTCAGTGCCATTTCGCCTTTATAGATATAGATTAACAGATGCAATACACAAAGGCCTAAGAGCCGTCCTATTGCACAAAAAAGCCTAAGCATAACTTCTACAGTACCTTGGCGCCATTAGGTGGAACTGGTTGGCTGTGAGGGGGATGTGGAGGCCAACTATTATTATTAAATTATTATTTTGATCGTGTAAACGTATGCTAATAGTAAAAAGTCATTAAAAACGAAAGTTTTTGCGTGGTAAACGGGAAGAGTTATAACGAAGTCAATGTTATTAATAACAGGTTACAGGTAAAGCTGTTCGTCTGTCTCTTGTACGTGATCTTATCCATCATCAGCTAATGTGAAGTATAGTCCGACCAAGCAAAGAAGAGCCTCTGGCAAGATGGAAAAATGACTCCAGCTTGGTCAATATTGGTTCACAAATTATCAATGTCATCTTAATAGTAGATCAAATCGTTCTCTACAATTTGAGATCAAATTGATAATTTTTAAATCAATATTGACCAAGCTGGAGTCATTTTCCCATCATGCAAGAGGCTCTTCTTTGCTTGGTCAGACTTTATCTCTTGTCAAGTTTCAAAAACTTCATTTACGTCTAAATGATGTCTTTTAATAGAGAAGACAAGATGTAGCATGTATAGCTGAAACACAAAAAGTTGGGCGGTTTCGTCTGTCTCTTATCTTTACCTATATAAGCGAAGTGGCACTGACTGACTGACTGATTCATTCATCACCAGAACTGAAAATCCACTGAACCGAATGCGTTCAAATTTGGCAGGCATGTTCAGTTGGACGTTTAGACACGCGCTAAGAAAAGATTTTTAAAACTTTTCAACGATACGCCAAATATTTCAGTTTTTCTATAGTTTCCGGCGTTTTCTCAATTTTTTCGAGAATCAATCGGTAGAATATGTTAAAATTTGGTAGGCAGGTTCAGATAAGGTCTAGAAAAGTTGTGTTAAAATATTTTTGAATTTCGTTCAAAATACGCCAGTGATCAGGTTTTTCATAATTGTAGATGTATTGCGGGTTGCATATCTTTCGCCTTGATACGACCAATCCTTACTGTAAATTCAATGGTTCAGTGAGATTATAGATAAACTAATTTGGACGATATTGAATCAAGTTTCAAACTATGTCCGATATAGTTCCCAAGGTTACGCTCAATATTAGCGTTTTTCGGAATTTTCAGAGTTTTTCTTGGATTTTTCGAGAATAAATTGGTAGAAAATGTCGAAATTTGGGGAACAGGTCCAGATTAGGTCTAGAAATGCTGTGTTTAATGAATTTTGAATCCCTTCTGAACGGAATTTGCAGGCGAGCGAAGCGAGCCTGTTTGTCTCAGCTTACACTGACAGAGGTTATGCTGTTTGACTCACTGAAACTGCTGATATTGTCGGGAGTCCAGGGGGCAGAGCCCCCTGACTAGGCGGAGAAGGCGAGCGAAGCGAGCCTGCCGGCTAGTACGTGATATAACTTACTAACAGGCGATGTAAAGCATCTATTGTATCTTCCGATCTACGAAACATCATCAAGGCTTAGCTAAATGGCAACTCTTAATTGACAAGATCAGCTGTTGGAGCGCACAAGGAGCAGACGTAACCGCCTAACATTTTCACACCACTATTTTTCTATAGATGTAGTGAGTTAATATCTATTACTATACAGGAAAATCCCAAAATTTCCATTACAAACTGCTGCACTCCCCCACCCCCGGAATAATAAATTCATGTCCAAAAACACGAGAGTTTCGAATATACACCAAATTTTCACTGCACTCCATTTACAGAATTTTTCATGCAGCCGGTCTGAATTTTTCAGTTGGGCTGCCGCGTGGCGCGCGCAATTTACAGCCTTTTTGGCGCCATTAAAAATTCTACAGCTCGCTGAAATCGGCTGCAAAGTGTTGCATTATTGAAATAACAGTGATAGGCCGGTCGGCCGAAAGGCACAATTATTATGAAGTGTAGCTCATAAATAATGGCCGGTGAAAAAATGCATGCGTTTGTGTAGTATCTGTGTGCGTTTTGTAACATTATGGAAGAGTGGTGGAGTGAGGAAGGAGGGTGGAAAGCGGGAGAGGATGAAAGTGTGAGAGACTGAGTGAGAGCGAGTGTAAGTTTAAGTGAATATGAAAGAGAAAGAGAGAGAGTGAAATTGATTGAGAGAAAACTTTCAGCCGACAGAAGATAAACGGTGTTGCTCAAGACCTCAAGTCACTGTGAAGGGTTCGAAATATGTGTTTCGAAGATTGCAAGAAACATAACCTTCTCTGGACTGAACTTTTCATCAAAATTGGGATCGAGATAGTGAAGGGCATGTGTCTGTTTTCTCTTTCCCTACCATGATTATGATTGTGTGTGTTGTCTCTCTCTGAATAAATAAATATATAGGTTCTGTCTTGATTTATGAAGTTTAATATTATTTTGTATCATGATCTTTCACCATTCAAAATGTAATTGATAATTTGCAAAATTAGCTTATGTTTAGTTTAGTATGATGTTAAAATGTTGAAATGTTTAGATAGACTGTTAAATAATATCATATTTGGTTCTTGAAAATTCTCACAGACATACATACATACACACATACACACACACACACACACACACATGCGTGCAAAACGTCCTTTCTTTTCTAGCGCGAACACTGTACAAACTCTTGACAGCAGAAGTGAGAACCGCACAAACCCTACACACACAAGCCAGGACATCATCACTAATTATTTTTTTTCGTGAAACTGGGAACGTTTCCCTCATGTTTTAGAATGAAGATCATTTAAGTTTATTATTTTAAATCTCGGGCAATTTTTCCAAGCCCCTAGACCCATTTTGAAAAACGTATGTATTTTAACAGGAAAGTCAGGACCTAATTTTCGCACAAACTCTTCACGGTACTATTAAGGACCTCCTGCACAAACCAAACAGCGCCTTCAGACAATTAGTTATACGACCCGCAAAGTTTTCCTGTATTGCATAGATGGCCTTTGAAGGGGGCCTCCTACATTTGAGCTTTTATTGCGTACTGTACGGGTGGCTTGAAATGTTATTGAGTTCAAGCCTCATTTGGAGAGTGAGAAAAGTTAATATCGTGCTTGAGTTGTTAATAACTTAAGTTATACATCTGACTTGAGCATCATTGGGAAAGACAGTTTTCGATTTCAAAATAATGGAGTGAGAATGTTTGGTTAGCCTAAACCTAAACTGGATAGGAATTTCAACAATTTCAGCATTTTGTAAGTGCTCTCTTGGAATAAATCAAGGGAAGGAAGATTAAGATATCAATTATATGGAACATACGAATAATCTCAAGTGTTACAAGATTGAATGTGTGTGATGATTTGATTAGACCTATGTAATTATGTGAACAACCAGAATATACAAGGGGTATCGTAACTACTAGGAGCGATCAGAATTCAACGATGTTTTTTATTTTGACAACATACGTATGTGTATACTATTTCGTTAGCTGAAAACACTTCCTTATTAATATTATTGAAGTTTTCTCCCTCAAATGCGCTGTACTTAAATCTCAACAATTATGTCCTTGACAGCCCTCATAGGAGCGCCTCATCACAAAAAAACATGAATAAATCTATGCTTTCTTAATTTGTGTGGGGGTTTCTCATACAAATAACGAAATTTTTCTCATGAAAACTTTGCGTGTAGAAAAAATATTAGTGAGCAATTTCAATTGAATATATTATTATAAACTGACTGTCCTCAGAAAATCATTCAAAATCTCTGCAGCCCAATTTATTGACAGAATAGAACATTAATTAAATAGAAAAATATGTTTTTATATGCTTCAGGAATGTTTGATATAAACATACTGTAAGTAAAATATTAAAAGATAGTTGTGTGACTTTTTTATATTCCGTTGATATGAATAAAGGTAGATGACATAACATTAAGAACTTAAATATCTGATCCTTCATCCTAATAAAATGATAATCTAATAAATTATCTAATTAATAAATTAAGATGATCTTTCTCAAAAAGAGTAGTTTGGGAATTATAATTATTTAAAAAAGTGGAAAGCAATGATAAATCATAACCATCTATCATTTCTCAGTAGAATGATAGAAGGTTATGGATCAATTACGTTACAGTTCTTCGTAGTACGTAACTTCAGTTCAATTGAAGTTACATTTCGAACGATTCAAACTTTATGTTTTGTATCTAGAAAAACCAACCAGTAACTTTTATTATCATCAAATGAATGATTTAGAAATACAGATTTGATAATGTAAGCTAGTAAGTTTTGATTTTTATGAAGCAGAAGACCGGAAAATTCAAAGCACCAATCTTTGTTCATGGAATAAATTAATAGAACCATTATTTTATACTCTGTTCTAGGTATAGTCCAGTCAATAACGCCTGTCCACACGAGTATAGAGTGCATGAAATAAGCCCCAATTTTTGACCTCGGGGATTTCTTTAGACCAGTGTTAGGATATTAACATACTAAAAGTCCCCGGACCTGGGGGGTGAGCATAGGGCCGGATGGGGGTTAGAAGGTACAATTTTACCGTTTTTCGCATAAAACCCGAAAACTGTTCATCCTAGAGAAAAGTGCTCTGAATAGAAATTAAAGAGGACTAAAATCTGCATCGATTAAAAAAAAGAAAACGGAAATCGGCCGAATAGAAAATGTTTTACATTTAATCAAAACTCCCATTTTTTATGAAAAATCCCAAAAATTGACCTAACTGCTTTTAAATCTGATGTAACTCATAAAGTAACAATGAATCCACTACCCCCTCACCCTAGAAGTTGTCGAGCATGAGGAGTAGAGTCCAAATAACATATCAATATTGATATTTGATCTATTTTTGGAAGTTTAAAAATCACTTTTCCAAGAATGGGATTCCTCCAAATTCAGCTACAGGTGGTTTTTGTCAATATTCTGATGCTAAAATATACATACGAAGTAATAACTATATTGAAGGTAGTGTCTGGTAGTCTATATGAATCATTCCTCATTAGAATACTTATTATACTACTCAAACTACTCAACTATTTGCAGTAGAAAGGACCGTTCAAGGATAATAATCTAAGGACATCCCTAACTTTTGTAAAATTGAACGTATCAAACCATCAAACTATAGCTCATTGTTTTCAGCTTCGAAAGGCGGTTCTATTTCATATACTATATGTTCAGTCCGGACAAAATTGAAGAATTTCATTAACCTAAGTACTTTGAGCTTATTCCTATATACCAGGAGAACACCAATTTTCTATGTTAAAATGCGTCTATCTTGAAAATTATTGGTGGTAGAAAGTCGCATTTGGGCTTAAATTGTAGAACATAGTCTCCTCTATCGTTTGATATATAAAAATCTCGAGTTCAAACTTCTAAAATCATTTTTATTGACAGTTACAAAAAATGGGAAACATTTTTCCGTTTTCCTCTACTATTTTACTCTTAGAAATTTGATTCTAAATTGGGAAAGATTCAAGTTATGAATACGATTTTGAGCTCAAATTGTATATAATTAAATTCTCTACGATGCTATTTGACTTCAATAACTCTTTAATCCCGTATTCTATTAGAAATTGGCGTAAGAAGTATAAAGATGAATAATTCGAATGGTTATTCAATTTACAAAATCAAACATAGTTACTCTTAGAGTAGAGTATTCCATAATTTTATTAGATGAAAATGATAGAGAAGACTATGTTCTATAATTTGAGCCCAAATACGACTTTCTACCAATAACAATTTTCAAGATAGACGCATTTTAACACGAAAAATTGGTGTTCTCCTAGTATATAGGAATAAGCTTGAAGTACTTGGGTTAATGAAATTCTTCAATTTTGTCCGGACTGGACATAATAGTATATGAAATAGAACCGCCTTTTGTGAGCTATAATGAGCTATAGTTTGATGGTTTGATACTTTCAATTTTACGAAAGTTAGGGATGTCCTTAGATTATTATCTTTGAACGGTCCTTTCTACTACAAATAGTTGAGTAGTTTGAATAGTATAATAAGTATTCTGATGAGGAATGATCCATATAGACTACCAGACACTACCTTCAATATAGTTATTACTTCGTATGTATATTTTAGCATCAGAATATTGACAAAAACCACCTGTAGCTGAATTTGGAGGAATCCCATTCTTGGAAAAGTGATTTTTAAACTTCCAAAAATAGATCAAATATCAATATTGATATGTTATTTGGACTCTACTCCTCATGCTCGACAACTTCTAGGGTGAGGGTTAGTGGATTCATTGTTACTTTATGAGTTACATCAGATTTAAAAGCAGTTAGGACAATTTTTGGGATTTTTCATAAAAAATGGGAGTTTTGATTAAATGTAAAACATTTTCTATTCAGCCGATTTTCGTTTTCTTTTTTTAGTCGACGCAGATTTTAGTCCTATTTAATTTCTATTCAGAGCACTTTTCTCTAGGATTAACCGTTTTCGGGTTTTATGCGAAAAACTAAACAATTGTATCTTCTACAACCCCTCCTCCCGCCCTATGCTCACCCTCCACGTCCGGCGCGGGGACTTTAAGTATGTTAACCTCCTAACTAGTCTAAACAAATCCCCGAGGTCAAAAATTGGGGCATATTTCATGCACTCTATAATGCTTTATTGACTGGACTAGTAGATGTTCAAAATACTTATATTTCAAGTGAATTTATTCTCTCTGGCGTTATTATTCTTTGTACCCTAAAGAAAACAATAAAACTCAGTTAAGTCTGCGTGTGACCAAACAAATAATTATTTTTATTGCCGTACATGTTAATCTTCCACAGAATTGTCCAGTCTCCAGAGGAATTGAAAACTCTCCGAAACCTGTGTATATTGGTATACGTAGAATATAGGCCTATTCATTGATAATTAAAATTTACAAACAGGATAAACAGGATATGAACAGGATAATTACAAAAATTAAAATATCGATTACAAAGTTGAAAAAATATGTTTAAAAAGAATCCAGGCATTTACGATCCGGGAATTTCTCTAGCAGGTTATTGAAACTTATTGACTTGGATTGAAGCTGATAGAGAGAAGATGATGGATTCATTACATATCAAGCATATCACAAAGCCGATTAGGAAAAAATCAGCTCTTCGTTACTTTTGTAGGCTACCTTAAAATCCCCTTCATTAACTAGACAACAACGATTGTTAAACTCTCATAAACACAGCTCAAATCGAACACTCCGAGAGTAACGAACACTCCGAGTGTAACGAACACTCCAAGTGTAACGAACACTCGATGTATGAGAAATATGAACTGCATTCCAAAATCCCTCTGGGGATAATTTATTATTTTCTGCACAATTATCTATCTTATATAATGTATATTTCTTGTTTTACCGCCCTGAATTCAGGCTATTCTCAGAAGGAAGGACTCTCCAAGCATTTAATAAACTAAGGACCCCCATAACTTTTATAGACGTTGACGTATCTCAACAAACAATAGCGCATTGTTTCCAATTAATCAAATTGGTTAAGATTCATACCTAATTTGTTAAATTTTATTAAAATTGAAGAATTCAATTTCGTTGACAACCTTGAGCTTATTTCCATTCATCGAGAACAAAGCGACTTTCTGTGTCGCTCAAGTTCTTGAACTCAAGTTCAAGTTCTTTGTTCAAATGCGTCTATCTTGAAAGCTTTCGAGAAACAACATTCCCATTTTTGCTCAAATTGTAGGAGATAATCTACTCTATCTATATCTATAAAAACGATTTTCAAACTTCATAAGAATACGCTAAATATTTGTTTTTTTCTATAGTTTTTCGGCGTTTTATTAATTTGTTCGAGAACCAATCGGTAGAAAATGTTGAAATTTGGTAAACAGGTTCAGATTAGGTCTAGAAATGCTGTGTTCAATAAATTTCGAAACCCTTCGGAGGTTACGCCTGTAATAATGTCTTCCAAAAACTGTCTTCCAATGTTTGGAAAGGCTCTAGCCGCGCTGCTCTAGCCATCACAACTCTATTCACATAACTGTATTATCAGGCCCGGATTAGGAACTATTTACGCCCTAGGCCAGAGTTCTACATTACGCCCCATAACAGCAGATTTTCGGGGTGGGGGGAGGTTTTTGTCAATTTCGGAGTATTAAATGGTGCACCCTACCTTTCCGGCGAAACTATAAAAATTGTGAGAGAGATGGAAGATTACAAATATTTCAATTATCATTTTAGTTTATCAGTGATCTTCCACATTCATTTCATTGGCGATGAAAATAATTCACATGAATCGGTCAATAATAGGGGAATCATTGATACCTTCTCGAGGCCCACGTTCCACTGGAAAGTCCTAATCTATGCAATAAACAGATAAACATTTTATTCACCTATTATTTATCAAGATTGTTTTACAATTCCCCTGGTTTCCAACACACAAAGAGTTATTTTTTGATAAGCCTCTTGCCCAGAACCAAAAATAAGCTTACTATTACTAGCACGTAAATTGTTAAAAAAGTCTAAACAACGTTTAGTTGAACTTGATTTGAACGAAGATGGTTCTTACAAGCGCAAGTTAAACGAAACTTTAAATGAATATTACAGTTTTAGCTGAATACTTTAAATTACTATTTCATTTTAATGGGTGGTCCATATATCTTACAACCCAACTCCAAACATATTAAAATTGGTCTTTTCTGTCGGTGGAAATGCTCTTAATGTCAACTGATGACATTTTCTGACATGTTTGGTGTGTAATAAAGCCATCATGAACTCCTTATAATTAGCTTTCATCCATATCCAAGAACCTCAAGAACCTGATAGGAAAATTTCCCGATTGTAGATCCTTGGATACCCCAATACATTAATAATTATAATAAGGTCCCATCCCCTGGAATTGAAATGAAAACATCTTTAAGAATATTTCACCCAAGAAAATCGAGGAGGTATTTAGTGATATGATTCTGGTAATCCAGGCATCTAGGATAATATGGGAATGTTTCTATAACGTTCCTAAAGCTCATGACCGTAGAGACCATAGGATGATTATAGCTAATAGGGGGAAGATGATGGCTCTATTACATACAAAACATGTCACACAATGTCATCATTTGCCTACAAGAACTTTTCCGCCGTCAGGAAACTTGAATTTCTGATGCAATATATGGGTTAAGTGGAAAAGGGGACTTGCAAGCCTCAACTCCGCCTACAAACTTTTGTGAAACTTTTACAAAGTGTAGAATAAAGTCATTTATCTATCTATCTATCTATCTATCTATCTATCTATCTATCTATCTATCTATCTATCTATATCTATATTTTCGAAATGGATGACGTATTAAGGATTAATAATTTCCATACTAATATTAATTCGACAAAACAAACTTGCAGACATGTGTTATATCAATGTTACTGTCACAAACAATTCAATATGATAGGCCTAAATTGATTATTTGGGAATAATCATCGAAGGAGAAGTTGCTCCGTGATCGTGGATATTCAATATCAGCAAACGAGAAATGTTTGGCTGATTTTCAAATGAAATTGACGACCATTCTGGATGCATTTACTTTTTTTAGACTACCGTTTTTAGGTAGAGAATGTCAAATTCAAATCTCAACTGGAGATGCTCTCCAGAAAGAAACTGGGAACGTGAAAGAAATAAGCAAAATGAGAAGTTGAAAGTTTATCCAAACTGGAAATGGGAAGAGTAGGCAGGCCTCTTCAGAGGGCTTTGAGAGAGAATAATTTGACACAAAGAATTAGAATTTGACAGTAGCCTATGAGAAATTTTAGGACCAAGAAGTGACAGTAGAGAGATGAGTTGAGGGAAAAAGAGGTGAGAATGGATTAATATTCTATTGATGTGTAAAATTCATTTTCCCAGTTATACAACATTAATTTAATCTTGAATTATCTGGAATAACAAGATTTCCTGAACGATAGAACATTATCAAAACATAACATTCAAAATAGAACATAACGTTAGAACATAACGATAGAACAAAACATTCAAAACACTATCTTTTCTCCATAGTTCATCATTCATCATTGTTCTAAGACTAGAGTATATTACCAACAGAGAATTGAACAAACAAGAGAAACAATAATTGAAAATCAATCATTCTTATATTTTTTAATTCAATTATTTTAAATAATCCCCACTCGATCTAGATCTTCATTGCTCCATTGTCATGATTCCATCATTAATAATATCATAATGCTTTATAATTAATTGAATAATTCCATCATTCTTTATAAGAGTTGAATATTAAACAGGAGGAGCATAACCTTGGGAAGTTTCAAAAGCCCGTTCTTAATCCTCGTATAAAGGTCCAACTGAACATGTTTGCCAAATTTGAACGCTTTCAATCTGGTAGATTTTTTGATGAGTGATTGAATGGGTGTCATTCCTCTTTTATTTATATAGATAACAAAATAATTATTAGAAAGTATCTCTACTCAGGACATTGCATTGATTCACTTCTCAAGCAAGTAACTTATTATTAACAATAAAATAATATTAACTTAGACTAGTCGAATGCAGTAAGTAATAAGTAAGACACAGTTACGCTCAAAATAATAATGTACTGTACATTGTACATACAATAATAATCAAATCAAAGCCTATAAAAAAGGCAAATTTCTAAACCATAAAATATTCTCGAATCCACAAAAATATTATTGATTATTCATGTAGTGAATTAAATATTAGAAGTATTCAAATTAAACATCTTGAAAGCGTATATTATTGTCAAGTGTTAATTACGAAAAAGCGGTACGATTTAAAGCTTATCTGTTACAATATAATGTTGAAGGAACTCTTTACAAACACAATCCTGCGTTCAAAAATGCAAAAATATCAATAAATAATCGGTTTCTAACAAAAATGAAATGAGTAGTCCAAATAGTTCTCAACATCTAGGTAGAGTATACGGAATTTGTTAAACTTTGTTCGTATGGAAACATAGAATCCAAAAAATATAAATAACTTTTTTAATTGTTGTCATATCGCCTTGAAATTTTATGGGAAGGTCAATAATGTGAAGATAAGTGTTCCTGTTTTTTTGTAGAATTTTTCCATGGCCCATTCCCAAAAAAATTGAAAAACCGTTCGGGCGATTTCATTCCTTCAGACTGATTTTGAATTTGCCGGCTATTATAGTAGCTGGCGCGATTAAAAGCTATTGGCTGGTTATTGTGTGCGGATACAAGAAGACATCAGGTTGGAAAATGACTCCAGCTCGGTCAATATTGATTCAAAAATTATAAATTTGGTCTCAAATTGTAGACTAGAATGTTTTCTTCAATTTGAAATTAGACTTATAATTTTTGAAGCAATATTGACCGAGCTGGAGTCATTCTCTCATCTTGCTAGAATGTCTTCTTCGCTTCTGTTGTGTGAGTAGTATTGTGTCTGATCAAGAGATCAAAGCCTTTTGAAATTCCGAGAAACCTATACTCGCACCTGTTTGTTGACATTGTCTCGGCTCACGTAATAAAAATAGTCTGTTCAAGCTGAGAATACATTCCGGCAAGATGGAGAAATGACTCCAGCTTGGTTAATATTGGTTCAAAAATTATAAATTTGGTCTCAAACTGTAGTTAACATACTGATCTACAATTTCAGACCAAATTTGTACTTTTTGGACGAATATTGACCAAGCTAGACTCATTTTTTCATCTAGCCAGAATGTCTTCTTTGCTTCTAAGTGTGAGTAGTATGGTCATTGATCAAAAGATCAAAGTTCTTTTGATGCCTTTTGAAGTACCGAAAGCCTACTCTCGCATTGTTTACATTGTTCGGCTCTATAGTAATACATCATATAAATATAGCCTATATAATAGTTTTAATGCTGATACAAATGTATCAAGCAAAGAAGACATTCTGGCAAGATGGGAAAATTACTTCAGCTCGGTCAATATCGGTTCAAAAATTATAAATTTGGTCTCAAATTGTAGTAAACATACTAATCTACAATTTCAAATCAAATTTGTACTTCTTGAATGAATATTGACCAAGCTGGACTCATTTTCCCATCTAGCCAGAATGTCTTCCATGCTTGAACAGACTATATTACGTAAATAACGAGAAATTACTACAATGATTTTCAGACTCTATAAATAAGTGCCATTTTGCTTTGATTAGGGGCCCTAAATATTATAGGGGCCCTATATTATTTAAATAATATTAAATTATATTATTTACTCATATCACTCACTCTCTTTATCCTGTTGGTCATGTGTAAGGCAAGACTTGGTCCTAACTTCGCCGTTTCAAGGCTAGTAACGGAATAGTCTTATTTAATTATTTATAATTGAGAATATAATTTGCAACTATACATGAAAAAAAGTTATTCTATTCCCCTTATCTCATTTTACTCTATCTTAAACTTCTTCTTACCATCTCCTCTCTCTCATTTTACTCTCATCATCCTTCTCTCTAATTCTCTTCAATCATTTGTAGATTCTTGTAGATTCTTGTAGATTCTCTTCAATCATTCTCTTATATTTGAATCATTTTCGTAAGTTTCCAGTCTATACTTAGTTATTAAAGCAAGCGATGTAATTAGTATCTTTTATAATTTGCATAATATAGGATTTGAGTCAATGTATTTTGTAATTCACATAAATAAAGTAAATGAATCTGAATCTGAATCATTTTATTCCCTCATTCACTTTTCAATCCTCTTATTCCTATCTCTTCTCTCATTTTACTCTCTCCATCCTCTTCTCGCCATCTATTCTCTTTTTACTCTCTCTCTCCCTATCTGTTCTTTCATTTCACTCTCTCTTTCAATTTTTCCTTCTCTCCTCCCATTTTAATCTCTCTCTCTCACGCTCTTTATCCTGTTTCTCAGATTTAATTATTGATTATTTATTATTATAATCATTATTCAATAATTAATTTTTTCAATCATTCTCGAATTTCGAATATAATAATTATAACAATTTGTAATGCTTACAATAATATTGTTAATAACTTTTCTAGTTATTTATTCATGATGACCACTGCTTTGTAGATTTGTAATGTGAATTACCTTTTGCGTTTGGTCCTGCGTATTTCAAGAATAAAGTCATAACAGGACCGTGAATTTTTAAAAAAGGATAGAATATCTCAACCCAGGAACATCTTTTTGAAGAGATTATTGGTACAGGTATATTCTATATCGGTATTTATTACGGTCTACGATCTTTGTAGCTTGAAGAAAAAATAAGGGTCTGACAAAATATCATAGCCTGAGAGACATTACAATACATTACTTACATATTCATGATTCTCTCAGTTGGTAAACATTTCTCTTCTACAAAAGTTGCTGATTAATTTTGGTTAATCTATAAGTATTGCACTGGTAATTTTTTTTTTTTTTGAGTGTGATGCTCATTGCTCATATCATGGACTCCTAGGCCGTGCGTGGGTAATGATTGGGATGATAATGAGGTGTGACCATTACTTCTTAGACATTCGGGACCGACGGCTTATTGTCTCCAACGAAAAGCGGGGTGGCCGTATTTATATGAATCAGACTCATCTGTAGTAATTTCTACAGACATGGAATTCTTTAACTAACCAATTCGTTAACTTAACTCTTGATCTGAACATTTTCACAATTATTGAAGTAATTCAGTATGTGGTTACAAAGAAACATGCTTGAAACAAATTATTATTTATTATTTTCCAAAGACAAAATTAATTAAGAAAAATATATACATGTTTGTGATTGATATTACTTCATGCTCTTATATTTCCTTTCCCTTCCTTGTCTTTTAGATAGCCCTTAATTATTAAGTATTTAAGTAAATTAGCCCTTAAGTATTAAGTAACCATTCTCAAAATTAACTATCACTGGCTAAAGACTGATAGAGGATTACTGGCTGAAAGTTTGATGGGGAAAAGACGAATTCGAGCTCAAGTTGTGGGAAATATTCCTGCTTCACCTTTACTTCTTTTTTGGTGGCACACACTTCTTTTGGTCTAATTTGCCTGTGCTAAATCGTAAACATTCTTACATCATAAACTCAGAGACATTATGAATTTCTGAGGGAAGTAAAATTCAACGTGTGACAGGCAAATAAATAACTCTAATTTTCAAGTGGTCCTTGTAGCTGAATGAAGCTTACCATGTTGTTAATGTGTATTATTCTCACCCTTGTACTATTTTATTACATTGAGATTTTTTCATGCTTCATAAAAAGCTGTAATAATGTATGTACACGACCAAACATTTTATAAAATGATATTCAATAGAATAACCTCGAATAAACTAACAACTGGTGAAGTTTAATAAAGTTTTAAAGGTTCAATAAATAACACGTTGTACATGTTCATTTTGACCATAGATACATTATTCTATTGGATGGAATTTGATGGAAATTTTGATAGTGTGCGTAGAGCTTTTTGCTACAACCTTTGTCTTGACCAAATTTCTCCTTCTCCTTATAAGTTTATCTTTGGCCTGTTCAGGGAATAATGAGGCAATATGAATAAACATACGTGCTAAGAGGTTCATGGGAATGGCATATCGAAAAACCATGTCCCTAGATTTTCCTCGCTGAAGTATGCTGAGGATAATTTTTAAGGAGGAATACAATAGATGGAGATGCACAAAGCCGTTTTAAATAATTCGGATAAAGTAGATGCGAGTACAATATTATTCTTCACTTTCATATAATTTTTGTGTTTGATAACGTGATTTGAAATATATTTGATATCGACATAGAGTTAATTGGAATACAAAAATTATAAGCTCTTAGCTAGCTTATTACGTGATATCGCTGGAAATTAACAAATCTTTTCCCTTAGATGTTGACTTATCTATTGATTGATTCATTGTAAAGTTTCACCTGAGAATAATTAATTTAAAATGGAATACAATCATAATATGATACATTACAATGTACAACACCTCCTTCTGATGGTGTTGAAGACAATGGAGTAATGAAATGGAGTGTTGTTGTATCCATTGAAATGATAATAGAATTAATCAACGAATGTGAGTGTGATTGCTTGGACAAATTCTAATGAGTATTTTATTCTCTGTTCGCACTAATAGAACATGTTATGCTCTTTTAGAACAAACATCAAGTATGGGAAGCAGACAAGTTGTTTGGAATTTTCAGTCGAAATTTATTTACCATGTAGGAACTCTTGTTATTCCTGATAATTCAAGTTGAAATGAATGTTTTTAACTGGAAAGATGAATTTCTCACATCAAGAGAGTATCAAGACACTTCTTCTCTTTTTTCACGTAACTTCTCTCTCTACTGTCACTTCTCCTTTATCCTGGAATCTCCCGTACTGTCAAATCCTAATTTTTCTCTCTCAAATTACTCTCAAAGGCCTACTCCCTCCATTCCCAATCTAAATAAACCTGCAACTTTTTTTCTCACCATCTTCAACGAACTCATTCTCTTATCATCCATTCACGAAAGAGGATAGATGGATAAATGCCTTTATTCACACTTTGTAAATATTTTACAAAGTTTTGTGGGCGAAGGATGATAGAGAACAAGGAAGTGTTGATGTGATCAGCTGACTCATCCGTCAGTTTCTTTTACTGACGATGGGTTTCTGAACACTGGAAGATAAGCCTCAGAAAATGTGTTTAAAAAAGTTAATTTATTTTTCAAAACTTGATAAAGTTCCAATTGAAGATGAAATAAAGATCACAGGTCTAAAGATACTTATCTTAAAGCACAAAAACAGCTTGTTCTAGTAATTCAATCAATGATCGAACCAGGCAATGTTTGTTTTTCAATGCGAGGAGTTTTCGAATGTTAGGAACTTGATGCTCAAAGTCTTATTGATTTTGGCCCCTGTAGGATAATTATATTCCAAGAAATAATAATCCAAGAACTACGAATCTCTAATCCGAGATCTAGAGGTAGGTAAGAAATAATCCAAGTAGCCTAAATTTATAACTCAATGATTTCCTTATCCTTTCAATATTGAGAACGGAAAGTAAATTACCGGTATAGATTGCTTGGACAAAAGAAGATGAGATTATCAGATTGACAGTAGCCTAAATCTAAAGTTGACCAAGGTTGATTGGAATTTTATCAATAGGGATTGAGCTGTGTTATATCCAAGCAGTATTTATGTTATTATCATGTATAATTGGAGGATGATTCTAATATAATCAAAGTTATAACAGGAATGTTTCCTTCATCTCAAGAACTTTACATCACTGTTTTTTTTTATTTCAAATAATAATCACAGTACCATTTTCAATAATTTTTTATCAATTCATTACATGTTTCGACTATTTATAGTCATTTCCAAATGATAAATAGTCGAAACATGTAATGCATTAATAAAAAAGTAATTGAAAAGGATACTGCGTGATTATTATTTAGAATAAAAAACAGTAATAACAGGAGATGTGGTTGTATTTTAACTTCAAAGAAGAAAAACTCATTATTTGGAAATCTCAAGTTCATTATAATATTATACAGAAGAAAATATTATTCTAATGAAGTGACGAGAATTCTAGATTATATTCTCATAGATTAGCTTCAATTTAACCTAGAAGACTATTATCACAACCGCCAGCCAACATTCTATCTCAAGGCCCATTCTAGACGAGTGTCGAAAACGCGGCGTTTATAGTATTGAAAACGTCGGGGAACGCGCGCTCGACAGAAACCATTGTGTTAAATGGGCTTGTCTACACGAGCAAGATATCTACACGATCCATGACGTATTTTATGTAAATAGGGTAAATGTACCGCTATTACTGTACGAATTATTTTTCAAATAAATACATAAATAATCGCGCGCCCATTTAAAACAATGGTTTTCCGTCGAGCGCGCCTTCCTTACGGGTCGAGAACGCAGCGTCGCTCGTCTAGAATGGGCCTAGAGGATCTCAAATTATACACACTGTGTGTAAAGCGCGGCGACGGTAACGCTATCTCTGTATGACAAGGCGGAACTATTATACACACGAGATACACTCGGTACAAACTCTTTACGGTCGTTGTCAGGACGTAGAAGCAAGGACTCGGCTGGAGGTCCTGACTTCTGCCCAGGTCCTGACTTCGACCGTACAGAGTGTGTGAAACGTCCTGGCAAATGTGGCTACACAAACTCACACACACACACACACACACACACACACACACACACACACACACACACACACACATACACACACACACACACACACATACACACACACAATCAATACCCAGAAACCATCTGGCCACACTGCACAGAAAGTAGGTGTTTTCTGTGCACTAAAGAGATTTGAAAGACGCCATTTACAGGCGGTTTTGCTACTAGCTCCGAAAGAGGGCTCTTTCGGAGCTAGTGTGCTCAGAAAGAGACTGGTAGTTACCTATCTGGCCGCTAGATCGGGCGACAATGTACTGCTTTCTGCACTGCTTTCCCGCCATAGCCTACTTCAGTTCGAATCAGCGATCGCCGCAAACATTCTTATACAATATTTATTATTCTTATTTTTGCAGTGTGGCGAAAAGTATCGTACTCAACTCACCCAGAAAGGTGTTTACGGTATTTGGATAACATATTCCCGGGCTTGGCAAGCCTTGCCTGGGAAACTATCCTCATACCGTGAACACCTACTTTCTGTGCTTGTAGTGTAATGTACTATTTTGGACTCAGGGGACCTTGAAACGAATAGAAAACCTAAATTTGGGGTACCTTAATTTTTTTTGGAAAGCAATACTTTCTATCCTTACCTATGGTAGTGGGTAGCAAGGTAAGTGAATCTACCAGGTAGGCCAGCGTCCATAAGAGCCCAGCAGTCCACTTTTTTCCTGTCGGATGACGTCACTAGTTTTATTTTTTACATTATACTTTATACCTATATTTATGATTCGACATGTATCTAGAATTCCAATTTTCCAGCTGTTCCACAGAGAATTGAAAAATGAAAAATACCACGTAAAAAGCTCAATATCAATTATTAAAATAATTGTGAAAATATTATTTTAAAAATGATGAATTAATTTATTGAGTATTATTACAGTCAAATAATGATAAATAATGTTGTGATATTAGAACAATATAATGCTATTGTTACAAATTGGGGCTAAAGATTCGAGAAGCTGGCGCTCTCGTTGAGAAAAAAATAAGCTTTGGTGGGTTCAAACTATGCGTTTACGATTATAAAAATGAAAATAATCATATTTCACTATAAAACAACTAGGACAACTTAAAAATATTGTTTCCTTGTTAATTGTGATGTTCTCAACTCATCAGAATTAATTACAACAATACTATTCTTCAACACTAACGAAAATAGGTTATGTTTACATTTTCATCAGCTGTGCTTTTCATTTTGGGCTTAGAGTGTCACTGTAGAAAAATAGTGACGTCAGATTTGTGAACCATAATTTCAGGCAAATATCCCATCCCACCTGGTAAGATTTACTAGCCTTGGTGGGTAGGGCAAAAAAGTGAAAGTTACAAAACACATATGTTTTTCCCGAACGTACTATGACTAAATAAAGCTCAATCTACCAAGTTTTCTACAATAGGCTGATGGAAAAACAAATTATTGACAAAAATATGAAATCGATGAAATTAGCGAAGCTTAATACAGTGAAAGTACGGTTATTCGTTTCCCGGTTATCCGAGCCGCTGGGTTCACCAAAAATAACAAAAAATTAACAATATTTGGACTATTTTCCGATTAAGAACTACGATTCCAAGAAGTCTAGCGAGTGCATCTGGAGGTCCACATGCGGCTGAAGCTGAAGCAGAATGAGAACGTATTGTTCCATCTCAAATTACTTTTACTGGAAGAATAAATTGTATTGTAGATTCAATGCGATGTATTATTAATATTCTTACCTATTTTCTTCACCTCTGTGTTGACCGAGTTTTTTGTTATCCAAGGTGGTCAAGGTCACTTTAGTCCGGATAATCAGACTTTTACTGTAATATAAAATATTGACCAAGTCTAATCAAAATTCGGCTGGGATGCTATCACCTGTAACATCATACCTTCCATCGATATGGATAGATATTATCATGATGATAGCGTTATCAAAATAAGGAAATCATAAGTTTCTTAGCCTACTATGAGAGAATCGAGTATTCTCCCGCGGGCATCCGAACTCGTACATCAGAATTCGGTATTCCTGTCACCGTAGATCGCACTAAAACTGACAAGTAGCAGGAGGTTATGAGGACACGTTTGCTTCACAGTCTAGCTTGATTCTGGGCAAATACAGTTACCGCTAATAAACACGCGACTCTTTCGAGAAATGGAGTGTTACCAACATGCAGAATCTGAAATGCAGAGCTTAACGAAGTCAACATTCGATTCCTATCTCACATGTCATCAAACCAGATTCAGTTGCAGATATACGAGTTTCCATGAAAAGGAAAACCTTTGGAACCTGCCGGAAAATGTGAATGTGGAATTTGAGTACAAGAATTCAGTTACTGTATCTACGCTATTTTATTATTATTGAGGGACTATTTATACCGATTCATATTGAGAGGATACATGCTAGTTTGTCTTCTGGTGGAGAACCGTGCATGGTGTGAAAATAATAATATTCGTGTAACCTGGCTGGCTCAGGTCCGGTGTCAGAGTTTTCAGGTCGCTTCTGATCAATTTCAGGGCCTCTGTCATGACTTAATGATTGTTCTTAGGCAACCGACCGACGACTTAACGTGTCCACCCTATACAGCATGGAGTCAATAAAGGTTTGAACGCCACAACAAACAATTGGTTCCAGTTATGAGAGCAAGATTACATTACATAGACCAAGCATTTTAAAAGAAGTATTTGAAATAATATTATGAATTTAAGAAAGCGAATGCTGTAGACCAAAGACTCAATATAACTGTTGTCTCCAATTATAGACCTAGTATTTTCCAGAGTTCTTAACTCATTTGTACTCACATTTCCTCCGAAATCAGTGCTTTAAAATAAGTTGTAACAAGTAATTCCAATTTCAATTAGAATTTTCAATCCAAGACCAACAACATACCAAAGGGATAAGACATTTGCCATCTACCACTTGCTAATTGAAGAAGTTGACCTGAAGCTGCAACCGAAAAAGAGATGGTAGTTGTATACCTATAAATTGAATTGATACTTAATTTGGAGGATATGTTAAGATGAAATGAACTGTTAAAGTATGCGTTTACTGGAAAATATATAGTAAACTCTGACACCAGACCTTAGCCAGCAAGGTCACATGGTATTATTATTATTATTACTGGATATTAAGTCATTACCTGTGAATATTTTTGAATGAAGAATTTTACGAATATACTATCCACTTCTATCAATCATTGTGGGAAATGTCAGAATTTATTCAGTGGGAGTTGAGATTGTGAACTATCACTGTAATTTAGTTTTGACAATGTAATGGTTGTAGTACAAGGTCTCACTCACGTAACATGTAGGCTACTTTTTGTAACACATAATATCAACAAATAGATTTCACTGTTGAGCACAGATGAGAGTTGGTCAGGCGATACATGTTAATGTTGATTCCAGTTAACAAACCGGAGATTGAACACTCATGGTAGTTGGCGTTATGTTATTCTATTTTTCCCGCTGGATAGGCATGTTTCAAATTATACGGAAGCCTACTTTAATGTATTCGGTTCAGAATCTGACGTGTTAATAATAAATCATAAGCCACTTTGGGACTAATCTCATCATATAGGGACGTTGTTAGCTGAGGGTTGTGCGATATTTAGGAGTCGATGGAGGGGGAGGAGGGGATCTAGACCTTATCGTACGCCAGTCCTGATTATGGGGGTGAGAGGAGGGTACAAGCAAGGGCCCACTTTGCATACATGAAATGTTTATCTGCAGTCGGACCACGGACCCTTATAACCAATATACTCAGCACACTCTGTCTCAAAACCGAATACACACGCACGTACCCGACTTATAAATATTTGTATTTCGCATAACCAAAAAATCATTGCCGACGTTTCCTTATGCTTCATTGAACTATTCTACTCAATTTTAGATTTTTCAATGCTTAATTTGTAGAAAAGACTTTTCACAAAGATGTATAAATATTCTCGTTTGTTTAGATAATTATTAGAGGAAGAAGATCATTATTGAAAATTGTCAACTCTCAGTTATAATACTAAAACTTATCTGGCGATTCATTGATTCTATATAGAAAAAACTATGACATTATCATAATATGATTTATTTTATTAGTCCTATATTGGTCATAACAAAGAAATATTCTGAATTACTATAGTCATGGAAGTATATTATAAATGAGCAATGAGAGGAATATCGTAGAATAAAATCGAGTAAGAAATGATACTTACATACATCCAGGCAGGCTTAATCTGATACGATTTGCTGTACCAGTACCTCTAAGATGAAGGGGATACCATTAATCAAATGATGTCGAAATATGGAAAATTGATGGTAGAAATACATGGCTATAGAAGTTTTTAAATCACTCTGAAAAGGTTTTGGAGGATTGAAAAACTAGTTTTGTTCCTGGGGCTACCCCTCCGTACCGAAACCTCCAATTTTACAAATAAAGTCCTGCATATATCCGTTGTAGGTACTGTGCATGTACGCGTGGTAGGATTGAATTGAAAATAAATCCGATTTGTGATTCAAGCTGATATAATACTTAGACCACTCAACTCAATAACTGGAATAAATCGGCGATAAAAATATCATAATCATAAATTGTCCATGGTTTTTGGTGTAACACTGGATTTAGTATAGTATGAATTTGGAGTTTAGCAATTCGGTTGTCATTGAAACTATTGCCTCAAGCTTTTAAATCTTCATTTGTCGTAATCATTGATGAGCAATTTTGCCAAAAGCACTGGAATAGAAAAACGATGAAGCCCATTCAAAAAACAAAGCGCAGCAATAAAATATAAATCTAGTCAGACTAATGATATAAGTTTACTTGTAAATTATCTAAAATGCCTAGAGCATTTTTGGATATTTTGTTTCAGGGTTCAATGAGTTGAAACAGAATGTTCCATTGGCAGTGCATGTGCGTTCGAGGCCTCAACCTGGCTGTCACCATATCACTCGTACGCAGGTTGTTCGTTCATTCAGTGCACCGCCAGTTTCAATTAACCCAGGACGGCCTACTCCCTTACTCTCTCTTTTCCTCATCATACGTCAGAGAAAGAAAGATCCGAGTTTGCGTATAACTGATGGGGAGGGGAAGGGCTTGTTGGGGGAGCTTTATAGATGTTAACATACTGAGCGAGAACGGCAAAAGGCCGTTCCAATCGATATGCCTACTTTCTAATTGAATTTATAATTGAAAATGGACTGACTGACTGACCTTTCAGCCACGCTTGCGCCCCTGACAAGATACGATGCCCTGGAAGAAATTATTATTTCTACAACTGATGTATATATATGTATATCATTTCCAATATAGGTGCGTGACAAGACAAAGCACTCTCATTTATGAAAATGGTGTGCTTCGCAAATGGATTTGAAGGATTCACCCGTCATTATACCGATCTCAATCTTTCGTTATTCTCTAAAAAAATTCATCAATAAACATGAATGGGGAAAATAACAATCCTACTCTTCAAGGTACTAAACTTTTTTGCTCCTATTTCCCGTCTCTGTATCCCCGTAGCCTACTTGAATATAATCCGATAGCTATAATTATAATGTTTTCATTATAGTATATGAGATTAATGAAACAAATTCAATTGGCCAGTGGGCGATTACTCTTGCTCTACTTTCGATTGATAGATTTATTTGAATTGTTCAATGTTCATTCAAGCCTGATTATGCACTGGCGGCTCGTGCCCACGAAACAGGTGAAGTGCTGCACAGTAAAAGATACGGGCACTCCACCTGTTTCGTGGGCTCGAGCCGCCAGTGCTATGTAGATTGTTTTAGTATTTTTACACATCATTTCAAGGTGTGATAGGTGTGTCACGTTTAATAAGTCATACAATTAAGGCTCTAGAGCACCCCCTCTCTATAAGCAAATCCTGTTTGTATGAATATATATGATTATGATATGTTGATATAGGGTCTATAGAATATTGATATTCTTTAAACCTTGAATAGATACAGGCATTTTGATTCTCAATATAAAATAATAGTGCCAAATTCAATAATACTTCAATATTCATAATAGAATATGAGCAGTCAATCATCTGATATAGTGAGAAATAATTCACAATGAACCATACAATAAACCAATAACTCCAATCATCATAATCATCTTCATCGAGTAATAATACATAGAAGAGTACAACAAGTTTACAGATTTATTTTTGGGTGATTTACAGCTTAGGAATCAAGAAGCGGATTCTGTGTCTACCTTGTCTTTCAACAGCACAATCCTATGACGTATTGGTTCATATTATTTTATCACTTGAGACTTGAAGGGGTTTGGTTCTCTCCTGCAGCTTTTAATCAAACTCACTGAGTTTCGCAGTTTGAATAGTTGAATGAAGAAATAGTTCAATGAAGTAGTAATTGAATAGTTCAATGTGGAAATAACGTCATTATTGGTTCTGGATTGTGGGAGTATATGTTTCTTCTTCTATAATGATTTATCTCATTGAAAATTTTCAAAATCTACAATTGAGTTCCACATCTTTAAGATATGAATTCATAAATATTTCTATGACTGTGCTTATTCAAAAAGTCGACTTTGAACAATTTCTCAAGAAGCCAAATAACGTTGGCTTGGAGAATTCCTCGCGTTCCTCGTCGGAAAATTTCCCGCCGGCTGAATGTGTCTGAGCGCGCAGTGGTATTCACTTGCATTAACAGGTGGAAAGCGGCGCAAGCGCGTTGCGGGAAAATTGAGAGTTCACGTCGTACAACAAACAAGCCCGGAATCGCTCAGTTGAAGTTTGGTCGTCGCGGCGAGACAACTGAACGTCGGAGGTCGATGCTCGTCCGTGATAGTCGGCGCTGTGTCATTATTGTGTCGTAATATTGACGTGAGAAAAATTTCAAAAAGAAAGAAGTTCCCAGAAACTCTCTTACATAGTTTTGAGCTTCTTTTTGATCTGACCCAATAAGGTCAAAGCTAGTTCAAACATTTTTTATTGTAAAATCGAAAAGTATTCACTGGTATAAGTTGTAGTGCAATGACAATGACTCTCATGGAACATCTTGAAGATGACTCCTGATAATATATAATAATGATGACTCCTATAATGTATCATTATACTCAATTTCTCACCATTTAAACTCCCATAATAATGACATCGAGTTTTGAAAAGTGGACATATTGATTTTTATCTATAAATGTTGTTCATTTCACATGAATTAGCTATTCATTCCGTATCGTGAACTCTTCAAGTGGATTCGAAAGAAATTGAGAGTGGAAACTACACAACCCAAGTATGATAACAGTGTTCTTTACGGCTCGAACATCATGGTGAAACTATTCTGGTGATAGCGGGACAGGAAGACTTATCTTCTTCACTAGAGCGGCGTATGAAACTTTCGCTTATCATGACGTGCTTCTTCAGGGTGCTTCCTCTCTTCCTCGTCGCTGTGTTGCCACAGGGCGTTGTTTACGGATATCATCACAAAGGTAAAAGAAAGTATTGCATATCTTATCACTCAAGAAATAAGACTCAACTGGAGTCATGTTCAGCGTTTGATAAAGTGATGGCGAGAGTATTATCATGTAACAGCTCTGATATTTTTCATCAATTTTTTTTTTTTTTTTTTAAATTAGTTTTCCAGTACCTAAGTAACTTATTCGATCTTAGAAACTCAATTTTTGACCATATGTGTCTGTCTTGTGCACTGGCGGCTCGTGCCCACGAAATAGGTGAAGTGATGTGCAGTAAATGATACGGGACTTTATCTGTTTTATGGGTACGTTTGCTTTGATCATCATATCACTTAACAGGGTTCTTTCGGGTAATCGTTCTGAATTGATTGTTCTATTACCTCAGCTCAACCTGGGAGTATGATTCGAACGTATTTAGTTCCAGTAGTTTCCGTGAAATATGCAAGAATGAAAAGTGCAAATTCCAATCATTGGAAAACAAGGCATATCCTCGGAAGGGTTCTGAAATTCATTGAACACAGCATCCAGAGACCAAATCTGTAACTGTTTACCAAATTTCAACATTTCTGCCAATTGGTCCTCGAAAAATCTAAGAAAAACTGCGAAAAATAGTAAAACGCCAATATTGAGCGTAACCGTGGAAATTATATCGGACATAGTTTGAGACTTGATTCAATCTCTTTCGATTTAGTTCATCTAATAATTTCGCTGAACCATTGAATTTACAGTAAGGATTTTATCAAGGCGGTAGATATGCAACCCGCGATACATCTACAATTTTGAAAAAAACTTATTACTGGCCTAATCCCAAAAAGGTTTCTAAAATTTCTCAATTCTAGACCTAAGACAAACCTCTCCACAAAATTTGAACATTTTCTGTTTCAAAAATCTTACTTTGTTTCTAAGTGTTTGTCTGAACGTCCAACCGCACATGCCTGCCAACTTTGAACGCATTCGGTTCAGTGGATTTTTTCAGTGGAGTTCTGGTGATAGGAAAAAGGAAATCAATAGTAAAGATATTTATGATTCAGTTACATTTATTCTAATTTCTACCATTCATTTCCTATTCATGAGGTAAGCAAGATTAAAATTCGGAGAAGTTTTCAATTATTCGAATGGAAAAAAGAGCCACCCACATTTAGAACAAACGGGAAACTCGTTCATGGAAAATCACTGATTTCAATCGCAGGAGGTGGTCTGATAAGTATAAGAATAGATAATTTCATAATCAAGCGAATCAAATTGGGTTAGATTCAGCTTTTATATAATTATCAAAATATTGGTCGAAAAACTATATTATGTATAGGAATTTAGTGTGAATGAAAAATGAGAGATTATTTTCTGATGCCAGAGTTACTCGGCTATACGGCGAACGCTCAAATTACCCTGTTGAGATAATGAGATTGAATACCGATATAACTCACTTGGAACAATTAAACGTTTGATAAAATTTTCAAATATTATTCTGTAAGATAGAGTAAGATGGACAAGCTTTATTGTATAAAGCTGAACAGAATAGATAATACACTGTTATTGCCGCTCATGGGTTTAGTCTGTCCAAACAAAGAAGACAAGTTAGGAAAATGACAGTAGTTAGGTCAATATTGGTTCAAAAATTATCAATTTGATCTCAAATCATAGGAAACAATTCGATTAACCATCGAGACCACATTATTTTATAATTTTTTAACAAATATTGACCAAGCCGGAGTCATTCTTCCATCTTGCCAGAGGGTCATGTTTGCTTGGACTGACTATACCCGCTCATTGTACGTAGCCTATGTATTCTACTAATAATGCACATTTGATCTACTGCGCTAATGTTTTGCAACAATAACAACATTTCCATACATTACAAAATTGAAGATTCAACAATTAGAGAAGTGTTTCCGACATTAGAATTGATCAGAACTATTCCATACGAGTATTGCATATTACATTCAAAATACATTTTGAAATACGTTGCAATTCAGCTTAATGCAGTTAGTGAATGCATTGTATCATTCTAGTCAATCAAACGTCCGCTTTGTCCTTCATTCAACAATGTTTCAAACTCATCCATATGTTTCCTGTTGTAAATTCCATGAATCATTTGTGAAACCAACAACAACGTACTTCATTGCAGGATGATGAATGATTGGTTTGAATCCTGATTTTGCCCAAATTGTGTTGTACGGTAGTAATAATTCAAATATCATCATCCATTCAAATATTCGATAATAGTCTTTCAATATTTTGCCTATCCAGCTTTTACAGTAGACCTACCGATGAGCACATATTATAATAAAGTTCAAAACGATTTTTTGATAAATTCTGATGAATAGCTAAGGTCAAGAAAGGACCTATGAATTTTAACTTGGAATTTGATACATTGAATTGAGTACTCAAAGTGAGTTGAAAGTTCATTTTGTCACAACCCTGTCATATACCCTGGCTACACGTTGGTAAAGCCATGCCATGTACCTGAGCTCTTGCTGCAGCCGGTGTATAGGTCACTTTGTATGTGACGAGCATGGAAAGTCAGTAATTGATATTGCCAACAGTTCGTTAAATATTTCTTTGCTGGGCGCCAAATAAAGTTGAAAATAGCTGGTGTAAAACGCAGCTATTTGAGTTTGTAGGCAAGTATACCATACAATATTAATAGAATAATTCTGAATACGAATGCACGTATCACGTTAATGCACTGTTGAAGTCGTGTGCAGACATGCAACACGGCAATATCTTGAAGAGTAGGCACAAGTCAATTGGACCAGGCCGCTCTTCCCGGTAAGATAATAGGTAGAATATTCACTGTAGGAATATGTGATGCTAAACAATCCGGCTACTTGATCCGTTTCGGTACGATACTAGACCCGGGCGGGTAATTGAATGTGGTGAATATATTTGATTTTCACAATCACAAATACCCGTGCCGGTCGCTCCCTGAAAGTGTCAAAGTCCCGATTGTAGGGTTTATACCCTTCTTCTCGGTCTTTAGCTTATGACGGAAGATACTTTACCGAATCAAACAGTCCGGCTGCTAGCACACATAAACGGCTGCTGCTCACAAGAAGAAATTCCATAAAAAATATATGAACTCGCTGATATGGCATTAAGTTCCTCTACATACAAGGTATTATGCACTTCGGGAAACAGGAAGTAAGATAGAGAATAGTAATAATTCAATTCTCCATCCTCACTCCAAAAGCGCATGCATACACCTGTTAGTAAGCTCGTGTGGAAGCGATTGGTTTGGGAGAATACTCCACTAAGCTACCCAATAAATTCAAATATATTAAATAAATGGAATAACCAGAGGTGAAATAGAATATTCTGGACCCAACTCGGCCGAAATAACGAATGAATATATTATCTTATATACAGTCTTTAAATACTCATCAATATTAACAAAATAATCCTGAAAAATAATATTTCAAAGATAAATAAATTTTCAAATAATAACGGTATTTATTGAATTTCTGCTAGCAAATATTCTCAATTACTCATTTTTAAAGAGCTCAGTTAACTATTGCGGTTCGTTACTGGTGGGAAAATTCGATTCAATTTATTTTGGCTTATGCACGGCTGAACATTCAAACTAACGGTTACAGACTGGAGCCGGCTTGATCAGCTGATCAGGCAACTGTTAAAATTTTAGGTTATGTAGGCCATAGACAATAGTAAACAAAGCTAGTAGATAATTTGAATAATTAAATGATATAATCCAGGCAGGTGAGCGATATTTTACCTTATTCAGAAATTCAATAAATAGTCGCTTATCAGCGATCAATAGATAACAATTTGTCTCCTGACCTACTTAATAATAATGGTGTGGGACCCATTAGACTGGGGTCGTGACAATTTCCACATAAATGTTTTCACAATTTGAAGTTTATAAGGTTGAGAAATATTTTATTTCATTAAAAATTAATAATTTATCCCTGATCCCTTGAGCACATGAGATTTTTTCCACTTTAATGTATGGATTCAAAATTTGAAGCCTAGCTGTTCCATATCTCAAACCTCGTCATTACATACAATTCTGAAATCTTTGTCCAATTCAAATAAGTGGAATAGAATAATTTTATTAATTATTAGAATAATGTCACTCACTTTTCTCTTGGTTGGAATGATGAGAACAGATATGCGTAGTCATATAAAGATGAGAAAATGATCATCAACAGAGTGAAACCTCATCGATGAGAAGTGGATGGATATCAGTTATCGTACGAAGTTCTATTATAATTTAATATCATGAAATGTTACTTTTTCGAGTTTTGTTTGAAAAGTAGAGCAGAATATCCAGAATTAAATTGCCAAATATCAATATTGAGCATTCATATTAAAAGACTAGATCCACATTCTCAATACAGTAAACACCGTACATCTTACTTATAAGCTATTTCCAATTTGTACAGTAGTAGAATTTTGTATAGCCTGTGGAAAAGATAGACATACTGAGGAAATTCAGTTATCGAATAGAGTAGCTCCACTCTAAATGATCTGCTTCTAGTTCTAGCCTCTTAGCTGATCATCATTCAAATGCATGCATTATCACTCTCACATTCACACCATTGACATGAGATCCTTATTTTTCATGTTGCAAGAGCCGAATAAATGATCCGGAATATTCTACGTGCATCAGTTCGGGTGCATCAGCAGATATCTGCATGATTGAGAAATGCATTACATGCCTTCTATTGAACAAACAGCAGTAGCAGCTCATTTCTCCAGTCGCAGTCGACTGCTGCCACTGCTTACATCACTTCTTTTTCCATCTATCCGCGATTTCCGACTGGTACTTCACCAAGGAGACACGCCAGATAAATAAATGATTTTCAGACGTGGAAAGAATACAGCTGTCGGGTGATTTATGACCTTTTCTTCCCCCAGTCTTATTTCTTCGCCTTTCTTCCATCGTCCTCTTTTCACATTTTGCCATACGTCGTCGGCGCTCCGTCTACGTTTGGAATTCTGATGCCGATACAAATACATAAACAAATTTTCTGCCATAAATGCGAGCTGCCAGCGTAGTGATGAGCTGTGGAAGGGCCGCACACCGCCTGGATAGACAGCCTTTTCTTGCTCGCGAAAAAGATTTATAGCCGTTATATATTGCCTTAACACCCTACGAACATTCCGGAACAGCTGATCACTGATATCGTGTATTGCCTACAGCGAGTTTCTTTGTAAGTGAATACATTGTTGTTGTAAATTGCATGGAAATTGGATTCACTGTTTCCTATAAATACTCCTCGTCATCTCATTATAAATATCAATTATCATCATTCTAGGTAATCAAACTTCACTAAATGTACGATTCAACTGATCCGTCCAAATTGACTGAAGTCAACGTCAAATTTCCACCAACTTTTGTTTAGTAGGGTTCAACTGGATCACAAGTTTACTAATTATTGAAAAATGATTGTCTAACTATACTGTTCAAATGAGTAGCATATTTGTTCCTGTTTCATATTTGAATAACTTGGTGACAAGGACTGAATGTAGAAATTCGAAATTATTTCTAATTATTATAATTATCACCACTGGGAAGTGAGTTTGATGAATCAATGCAGTTTTAAGTGGGCCCATAAGAAAAAGAAAATACCAATCTATTAACTCGTTAATTTTTGTAAATGTAGTCTTCATTATCATAGTCTTAATATTGATTATCATAGTGTTGCACAAAAAACATAATAAACGATATGGTGTGAAATGTAAGATCAATACAGTTTAGGCAGTTATCATAAGATAACTTGGATTAAATTTTTGGGAAAATTGAATAAAGGATTCATTTTCTAAACTCAGGCCTAGTATTCAAAGTCAGAATTTCGTTTCCTATAATGCAGAATTCCAAATTCTATAAAAATCAGAACTCCCCACCCGGACCGTCTCTCGTGGGAATTCAACTTACAAAGCTTTTCAACTTTTCTGCACGCAATAATATCTTTCCAGCATTTTGCATGTCATCACTTATCAGCCTCATTTGGCTGAAGTTTGATATCCGATCTTCCTCAAAAAGCGAACTCAATTGCCCTCTTGGTCACGAATGTTTCATGAGATCGTTTGGCGCAGAACATAATGGCATTCGATTCCAGGAAAAGCTGGAAACTTCACTTTCCCATTCTTTCTCCCCTCTTCCTTGAATTTTCCTTTTTTCCTTCCCCTTCCACGCCCGCATCCACGATGCTTCACCACTCAATCAACATCATATCTTTTTCCACTGTCATAACACCTACTCAACAATACATTTTCCTTTGTGATTCAACCTTCATTCAATTCCCTCATAACAGTCGACTTCTTTCTGTGATTCCATCTCAATTTCCGTCGAAAAACTCTGTCCAGAGAGCACGCGAGCAATTCTCATTGCTCCAAATAATTATTTGTCAACTTTGATGTGGCTTCTCCTATATTGTAGAGCAGAGTTTGGGGAAAAGCACCAATATGAATCAATTCAATCCAACAAGGTTGAGATTGAACAAGCAGGTTTGCTTGATTGATGTCGAGAGGTTTTGACGATTTTCACATGATTTTTTCAAACTCTTCTGTTGGAACTCTTATGTTTCTTACCAGTATTTCAAATTCCATATTTAGCGCCGCAAACACTATTACCAACTTGTGATGAAACATGAAGTGTTTGACATTATGCAATACTTTCTTCCTCTCTTAGAACGCGTCTAGAGATCCAACTGAACATGTCTGCCAAATTTGAACGCATTCGGTTCAGTAGATTTTTAGTTCTATTGTCAATCTATAATTTATATATTAATGTTGACTATCAAATTCTTTCTCCTGCTCTTAGCCTGTTTATAGAATTTCACTATGTCAAATCAGACTTCAAATTCATTGATAATAATAAATAGCTGTTTGATTGAACTAAACTATAGAGACTGTTTGATCATACAGTCTCTTTGAACTAAAATACTTTACCTCCATATCTTTCTCTATTAAACTTTCTAAACGACCGAAATTTCACAACTCGTGAACTTCTTATTATCATTGACAATTCATCCATTCAACCATTTATGCTTGTTAACTTTTTTCGTAAAGCCTATTAATTTCATAAAACAGTTTTCCAATCAGAAGTTGGCTGCAGGCATATGAACTCCCAAAACAACTGACTTTGATAGATTTGAGAATTGCGTTAAGGAGTTGGTGGCAATTTGCCAGGCTTCTACGACAGACAGGACCCTGCCACTTACAGGTGTTGAGCCAGAAACAAATGAATTTCTCGTTACAATAATACAGGAGTCACGCTAAATACGGCATACGCCTGGTAACATACATTAATGCTTTTTTCTTCCGGGTCGCTTTATAAATGATTTCCGGCTCTGCTGGTGTGGCCTTTTTCCTTGAAAAGTGGTTGCGTGTTGCTCCCCCACCCCTCTCAACGGTAGGTAAAGTGGAATACAGCCCTTGAAACTGCTCTAAATATATTGCCCCATTAGAATATGAATAACGTTAATGCGAATGCTTGCTAGGGAAATAAAACACAATGTTCGGAATTGTAAATGATAGCGTTACTAAAGTATTTAACCGGCTATGGAGCTTTGTTCCAGCTTTTCAAGTTGCTAGGAAACTTGGTTCTGTTGATACGGCACTGATTCATAACAAAGTTGAAATTTGAGATTCATCTACGTTGTACAATATACACTTATACAGCCTTGAGAATCTCTGACTTATTATCAATGTCTGCTAACTCATACCTAGAAATATTTTCGACTCAGCGAGATTGATACTAAAACTCGATTCAAAATATTCTTTCAAAAACATACCTATGCAGTATGCATGTCTCGAATAAAGAATTTCCTAATAATCATAAAATCCATTATCGAAAAATAACTGTGAGGGGAAAATATGACTGGGATGGGCTGAATATTTCTGGACTAAACTCCAATAGAATAATAGACTGGCTATTCTAAGGGTTTCCATCCACTGATAGGTCGGACTGATATATCTAACGTTCACAGTCCACAGCCTGATCGTTAGGACTGTTTTGAAATATTTTTTCGACGGTCAAAATCCGAACTGTCAGTCGATGGGAGCGCTTGGCGCTTATATGATGTTCACTGGAAAAGCCTTGTGGAGCTTTAATAATTTTATTCCGAGAACACCAATGAGGCATTTTTAACCAACATAGATTCCTCATTTTTCCTCATAATTGAAGTTCATCTATACAACGATACAACACTTCTAAAGCTTCTCCATCATTGAATCATCAATTATTTTTAAAATACTAGATATTATTCCTCTATATGAAATGTATTTTATTATTATTCCTCTCGTCCAATTACTTCCGAAAAAGTATGAATGATTGTTCTTGAATCTTCCTGTTGCTACTCGCGCACTCGCGTTTCGGCAATGCTGATTTTCACTGACACAACAATTCGATTGTCTAATTTTCGAAATAGTTACATGAAATGCAAAACACGTCCTCTCGCCTCGGCTTTCAAAAGCAAACTGAAAAAAATAAATAAATTAATAAACTGGAATGACATGAAAAATGAGGTTAGTCATCAATATTACATGGAGTTTGATGAGTGTGATTTGGAATAAATTAGTAGCGTTCACCTTCCATTATCAAGATAGGTTAGAGCCTGAGTGCGGTGCGTCATTACATTACACCTGAGAGTATGATGATTATTTTAAAGTGAAACTTGTGCTTTTAGATTTATGACTCGGTTATGAGGGCACGCGCAATCATAATTGAGCCTCATTTGCATGAATGTATATCAATCATGGCTAGCAAGGGCCAGTTACTCGAAATGCACAATGTCTAAATTTAGATCATAAGATAATGTGGATCATGAATACAAATGACACATAAAGCAGCGCTTATGACACTCAGTACCGTATGTGAGTTTGATTTTGAGGACAGGTGATGCCGTCAAAATCCGTATAGCAGTCGTTCAAGATAATATATTCGGTTCGTGTGCGATCACCCAGCATTACTTGGATAGTGCAATAAAATTTACTACTCGGCTATATATCATCCAGAGCTGGATAAGGAATGCCATTGGAGCTTCAATTTCAAACAACAAATCAAAATTTCTGATTGAGGTTAGTCCAGATATTGGTATTCTATGTCCATCTATTTGTACGAAGTACATTCCAAACATTGATTTCGAGATTGCATAATAAATATTCCTGACGGTTGGTTGGTTGGTGTTAGCAGATAGAGTATCAACCACTGGAATGACTAATGAATTGAGCAGCTTTATCAGAAATATTGGCAGTGGATTCTACTCAAAAGTAGCTCAAATACATGAGTCTGGATGATTATTGATTATCAGTATTGCATCCCTGGTTGAAGGATATTATCAATAGAAATATAACC
This sequence comes from Sogatella furcifera, assembly GCA_017141385.1. Taxonomy (NCBI): domain Eukaryota; kingdom Metazoa; phylum Arthropoda; class Insecta; order Hemiptera; family Delphacidae; genus Sogatella; species Sogatella furcifera. The sequence goes on along the minus strand of CM029548.1, from coordinate 2,254,055 downwards.
AAAAATGAAATTTCTGTAAATTTTGTCACAAGAGAATAGCTTCATCACAAATCATGAGTTTTATTCTTGATAAATATGATCACAATTCACAAAAATATAAATATCAAAATAAAAATATTTAATCATGATTCAAATGAAATTATTCACATTGTGGAAACAAGAAAGAATGTATACTCAGATTATACAACGCTAAGGTGGGAAATCTCTGGTTATACTCACAGTTAAAGCTTTCTAAGTATCATCTGATGCAGATTATGAAGCAGATAATTTTGTTATATTTCAGACACCTACCTATTTTCACGTAGAAAAATGGTAATTATATTCCTTACTATTGACTTTCTATTTATTTCTGTTCATTAATTATGTTCTCAAGTTACACACAAATGACTCCTGCTCATCGTTGCTTCATCGGAACTGTTCACTCATTGACTATTTTTGTAAGGAACGTTTAAGAATTGAGTATCCAATTTTCTCATTTATTACAACACAGCTCCTTGTGTTTTTGGATTCTTTTTCAAATTCTATAGAATGTTGCATGGAATATTCTCACTAGATATAAGGGAGTCATAATTGGAGAACATTTTTTCAGCTCCAATGATTCGAAATTGTTCGAGGCACACTTCTGGTATGTTATAGCGTTGACAATTCTTGGATGGTAATGTATTCAAAGTTCAACTGAAATCAAAGTTTCAAGAGATGGAGAGTGATTGAAATGGATGGGAAACTGTTGTCAAACGAAGTTGAGAGAGTGGGAAATTGAGTAGTCAAAAACTCATGACCAGGCGGGGAAGGTGAGGTGCACCTCACTTTGGAATAGGACTCATCTGGTGTAGCCAGCAATGCCGTAGCAGCAGCCGCAGACTAATATTGTTAACAGGCCCAGCTCTGTTTCTCGTGCGAATTATTAACATTAATTCGCCACCACTGCAGACAACCAGCGCCCACATACAAGATTGGCGTAGTTAGTTAGTTGCCTTCCTCCGCTACCCACAATATGATGCATGATACTCACTGATAGATGCCTCAGCGACCATTCGGCTGAGCAATCAAAGTTCGTCCGCCAGTGAAGTTAGCAGCCAAAGCTAACTTCAATTAGAAATTGGTCCGCGAATTAAGCACGCTCAACGTTCAGTAGGCTACGCTGGCAAGATTTGTATTGTGATTGGATTGCCTACGACCATCTGAGATCTGGCCACTTAATGTTATTCAAGCTTCAACTTTGAAGGTGTAGTGGAGAAGGGTTACCTATTTCCAGTAGCTCAATGGTAACTAAGTTTGCGGTAAAGGTGTGATAGCTCTCTTACATCTGTGTTGATTCAATTCTTGGTAATGAGAAAATTGTAATAACGCACATAAATCATTAAAAATTAGTGATCATTGATTAAGATTTTGAAAATTGAGACGTAATTGAGAATAGATTATTGAAATTTTCTTGAAAAACTCAAGTCTTTCGAAGAATATTGCAGTGTTTTCATATGATAACATCCAGTAGAGGAACTTGAATGTTTTTCAATATTTTATCATTCATATTTAGAATTATTTCTACTTCTCTCTCTAGAATCGAATACTCCCAGTTGAACAAGACAAAAAT
>CM029548.1:2171342-2251964 GCA_017141385.1 Sogatella furcifera | reverse complement strand
ACACACACACACAAGATACATCAATATAAAGTGACAATTAATCACATGAATCAAATCAATGTGAAATTTACCAATAAGTTACTCGACTCTATGTAAAATTCTTTCAATATTGTTAAAACCAATCACAATCGTTGTGCAGCCGACGCAAAAAAGTAGGCAGTTTCGTCTTTCTCTTGAAAATGCTGAATTGCTGATGTAAACAGCTGATAAATCTACGCTGAACGACCCACTAACAGCTGATGTGAATCATCTATGATCTCTTTCGATTTCAAAAACATAATCTACGCATAGCTAAATAACTACTTCAATCGACAACATCAGCTGTTGGAGTGCAAAAGGAGAAGAATTGTTCAAACTAGCCTATATGTAACCATAATCGTCATCCTTGAATAGAGTATGTTGCATATTATAACTAATAGTAAAGTAATAAATAAGAATAATAAATAAATAAATTTATTTTCCTTTGTGAAAAACATTATGAAAAACAAAATTACAAAAAAAAAAATTGGAAATTGACTGATAACTTTTCCCAGTAAATGTGATCAGTATGAACATAAACGAAATTAAAATAAAAATTTAAATAAGGTGAATGAGTCTAGTCTAGTATAGTCTGTCCTGTTCAAAAATTATAAATGTGGTCTTAATAGTAGATCAAATGGTATCCTACAATTTGAGATCGAATTGACAATTTTTGAACCAATATTGACCGAGCTGGAGTCATTTTATCTTGATGAGTCAAGTACAAGTAACGCAGTGATTATTGTTAACATAACATATAAGAGAAAGTTGGATTCATTGAATAGACAAGTTCTTGAATGATTCATCACAACTCTCTATGGTAGTTTATTTTGGTATGTCCTTCAACTATTGATTGAATCTCCCCAATAACTATACTTGAATGTTACACAATGCGTAAATCAAAGCGAGTAACAAACGTCAATCCGCCCGTCAAATTCACTGCAAAGATGACGTCATCAGGTCAATGTTTGACGGACAATTGTTTGTGAGCCAATAAGCGCATGCCCCAATCGATTCACTACTAGTGAAGTTGGCCATTAATTGACAGATGACATCAAATAGACAACTTTGTCGGCGTCAAATCACTGGCGGTGGACAAAGTATTGCAGCTTCCGATGTCAACATTGGGGGTTGGAACACACAAGAAAATAGTCCCAGATTGAATTGACTCATTATAAGTCAATACCGAAATTTACATCGGGATAAACATACAAAGAAAAAGTTCCGAGCTAAATTGACTCTTAAGGTCAACACCGGAATTTACATTGAGTTGGAACAAAAGAGAGGAGGAAATTGACTCGAATTAAATTGACTCATTAGAAGATCAACACCAAAACTAACATTGAGTTAAAACACACAAAAAATTAGCTTGAATTGATTTCATCCATTATCAGTTCAACATACAACAAAATAGATGATGGACGCAATAGAACGAGACCAGCATATATATATTGACATAAATATATTGACATAGCAAAAGCCTGTCCAAGCAAAGAAGACCCTCTGGCAAGATAAGAAAATGACACCAGCTCGGTTAGTATCGGTTCAAAAATATTATTGATTTGGTCTCAAATTGTAGATCAGAATGTTTTCTACGATTGAGACCAAATCAATAATTTTTGAACCAATATTGACCGAGCTGGAGTCATTTCCTCATCTTGCCAGAGGGTCTTCTTTGCTTGGACTATATACACTGCCTGAAATATTTTGAAATCAAAAGAGACAAAATTGATACTATTTACTGCAGAATTTGCTCATAGTCTGTGGAATAATTTCAGCCAGTTTCTCTCATGTGGTGACATTATAGTCTGTCCAAGCAAAGAAGACCCTCTGGCAAGATGGGAGAATGACTCCTGCTCGGTCAATAATGGATAAAAAATTATCAATTTAATCACAAATTGTAGGAAAAAGTTGGATCTACACAATTTAATAACACATTTATAATTCTTGAGCAAATATTGACCAAGCTGGAGTAATTTTCCCATCTTGCCAGAGGGTCTTCTTTGCTTGGACAGACTATATATACCAGATTCACTATTTACATTTAGGCTGAGACCGCACTGCCGGTGGGTAGAGCCTAGAGGGTGGAGGGTAGTTGGTTAATCTATAGAACATACACACCATCAACAGTAATACATCGTATGAATAGTATGTGTTCAGCCACCATCTTGGAATTCTTAATTATGGACAACATAACCTCAAAAACAAGTATGACGTCATACTGTTCATACGATGTATTACTGTGGATGGTGTGTATGTTCTATAGATTTACCAACTACCCTCCACCCTCCAGGCTCTACCCACCGGCAGTGCGCCCTCAGCCTAAGAGTTGGCTCGAATCAATCACTATCAGTTTTTGTTAGTTGTGTATCAGATCGAATGCAGTTCTGTCCCATCAAGGTAGAGTTACAACCAAATGCAGTACAGTTTTCCGAACTTCCCTTCCTTTTTACAAAACAAGGATTGTGGTTTTCGTTGATAACATTGCGGGGTCGGTCACACTTCAAAAGATGAGGCTAAATCTAAAAGCAATAGATGGAACTACGCAATCAGATAAGTTATGTTTTACATTGCCCGGAGTGACAGCGACAACCGTAGGTAGTTCTATAGAGATAAAACTGAAGTCGGATTCAGTATAGTCTGTCCAAACAAATTAGACCCTCTAGCAAGATGGGAAAATTACTCCAGCTCAATCAATATTGGTTAAAAATTCATTAATTTAGTCTTAAATTGTAAGGATAATTTTGATCTAGCATTTGAGGCCAAATTTATAATTTGTAAAACAATATTGACCGAGCTGAAGTCATTTTTTCATCTTGCCAGAATGTCTTCTTTGCTTGGAAATACGCTAGTTCTATAGAGATAAAATTGGTAGTTGAATCTAATATGTCCAAGCAAAGAAGACCCTCTGGCAAGATGGGAAAATTACTCAAGCTCAATCAATATTGGTTAAAAATTCATAAATTTAGTCTTAAATTGTAAGAATAATTTTGATCCACAATTTGAGGTCAAATTCATAATTTGTAAACCAATATTGACCGAGCTGAAGTAATTTTTCCACCCATGGAAAAATTAATCCAGCTCAATCAATATTGGTTAAAAACTCTTTGAGTAGTTGTGAAGGTGATATTGTGGTAGTTATCCATAATAAATGAAAAGACAAGATGTTGTCAAACCACTGATTTATTAGAAAATCGAGATACCGGTTTCGGTTGTTACTCCATTATCAATCTCTGGTAAACTAACTTTTAGTAACTTTTACTAACTATCTCTTTAGTTTACCAGAGATTGATAATGGTGTAACAACCGAAACCGGTATCTCGATTTTCTAACAAATCAGTGGTTTGACAACATCTTGTCTTTTCATTTATTCTTTATTGGTTAAAAATTTATAAATTCAGTCTTAAATTGTAAGAATAATTTTGATCTACAATTTGAGGCCAAATTTATAATCTGCAAACCAATATTGACCGAGCTGAAGTCATTTTTCCATCTTGCCAGAATGTCTTCTTTGCTTGGAAATACTCTAGTTCTATAGAGATAAAACTGTAAGTTGAATTTAGTATAGCTGATGCTAATAGTTGGGCGGTTTCGTCTGTCTCTTTCACGTGATAAAAGCTATTGAAAACTGATGTAGGCTTAAAGCTTTTCTTATCACTTTTGATTCCAAGAACATCATATATAGTGATAGCTAGATGATTGCAATTGACAATATCAGCTGTTGGAGCGCACAAGGAGCAGACGAAACCGCCTATCTTTCTGGCATCAGCTGTAGCTGTAGTAAAATCTTAACAGCTATCTTCTATAGCATCATTACGCACAAGGAGCTGACGAAATCACCCAACTTTCCAACATCAGCTACTATATAGTCTGTCCAAGCAAAGAAGACCCTCTGGCAAGATGGGAGAATGATTCAAGCTCGATCAATATTGGTTCTAAAATTATCAATTTGATCTCAAATTGTAGGAAACAATTTGATCTACTATTAAGACCACATTTATAACTTTGGAACAAATATTGATTGCGCTGGAGTGATTTTCCCATCTTGCCAGAGGGTCCTCTTTTCTTGGACAGAATATATATATCAGATTTCTGTCTTTATTAGTACCATTTCGTACAAGGAGCAGACGAAGCCGCCTAACTTTTTGGTGTCAGCTTTAACTGCAATAAAATCACAACAGCTATCCATAAATTATGACTCTTATACTCTAATGACTCTTATGACTCTAATAGTACCGTAAACTAGAATCTGTGAATGTCTGTTGGCAGTACGTATACGTAGGCTGTACATGAGTATTTCTGATTGAAATAATTACAGCAACACATACCTCTCAGCGTAAAGCGTACGGAGGGGTACAGTCTGTCCAAGCAAAGAAGACATTCAGGCAAGATGGGAAATGTCTCCAGCTCGGTCAATATTGGTTCAAAAATCATAAATTTAATTATAAACTGTAGGAAACATTCTGATCTACAATTTGAGATCAAATTTATAAATGTTGAATCAAAATTGACCGTGCTGGAGTTATTTTCCCTTTTTGCCAGAATGTCTTCTTCGCTTGGACGGACTATGAGTGTGAATATAGTGAGGGATGATTAAGGGGACAAAGCTGGCAAATGAGAGCCGAGGGTTGGTTGATCCGTGTGTCACCGTCAAACTTCATAGGCAACATTGCTGCTTATTGCAATTGCCCAGTTGCTAACATGCGTATGTTTGTGACATGCATGTCATAAGGAGGGTGCTTTCAGCTATTTCAACGTGACTGGGATTGCTTAATCAGACTGTATCTCCTACTCACTCCCACTCTCTCACACACTAAATCTCTCTCTCTCTCTTTTCGTCTAAACTTCACCTTTTCATCTAGACAATTATTCAATCGTAATTTAAAAGATTGCCAATTAAATATACAGGGTGTTTCAGGAGGAATGTGCAATACTTCTCAGGCTGATTCCTCACATCAAGTAGACAAAAAGTTCCATGGGACCAACCCCCAAAAACGCTTTGTTACCGAGATAACAATGGCGGAAAATTGAGATTTTTCAAAATATATTAATTTTTCTAATTTTTTAGAGGCTTTAGTGAGGTTCTAAAATGATCAATTCCTATGTAAAATTAGCTGAGGAATTCAATGAAACCAGTTCCAAGTTTGTAAATTCAACGGTTATTCAGATAGTTGGAAAAATATGCTAGAAAACGCCATTTTTTCAACAATAAGGGTTATAACTGGATAAGGAATCATAAAATTGTATTTTTTATTAATGGAAGTTGAAGAGAGTTGCATTCTGAAGAAAAAGTTAAATGGCGGCGATTGTGCAAATCTTACCCAAATCTCAGTAATGGCGATCAAAAATCGCAAAATCGCTACTAAACACAAATTCATCACTTGTGCTATGTTTTGTCAATTTTGCGATTTTCGATCGCCATTTCCGAGATTTGGGTAAGATTTACACAATCGCCGCCATTTAACTTTTTCTTTAGAATCCGACTCTCTTCAACTTCCATTAATAAAAAATACAATTTTATGATTCCTTATCCAGTTATAACCCTTATTGTTGAAAAATGGTATTTTTAGCATATTTTTTCCAATTATCTCAATAACCGTTGAAGTTACAGACTTGGAACTGGTTTCATTGAATTCCCCAGCTAATTTTACATAGGAATTGATTATTTTAGAACCTCAGTAAAGCCTCTAAAAAATTAGAAAAATTAATATATTTTGAAAAATCTCAATTTTCCGCCATTGTTATCTCGGTAACAAAGCGTTTTTAGGGGTTGGTCCCATGGAACTTTTTTGTCTACTTGGTGTAAGGAATCAGCCTGAGAAGTATTGCACATTCCTCCTGAAACACCCTGTATTTTAATAAAATTTTTATAATTTCGCGTTCATGTGTATCCGTGTTTGATGAATAGTGTTACTATGTTTTCAGCTCGTGACGTCTATATAAAAGTAATAGCTACTGTATATTTATTTCTGTATAATAGAGGTACACTTACTAGTTTATGTTATAACGTACTATATTTAAGCAATATTGAAGCTTGAATGTATTGTTATTGTCTATATGAATAAAGAAATCTAATCTAATCTAATCTCTCTGGGGTTAAGTGCAAGAGAGGGCCGGCTGCGCCTTAACTTCGCCTTCCTAGGATATCAAATGAACCTATTCTATTCTATTCTATTCTATTCTATTCTATTCTATTCTATTCTATTCTATTCTATTCTATTCTATTCTATTCTATTCTATTCTATTCTATTCTATTCTATTCTATTCTATTCTATTCTATTCTATTCTATTCTATTCTATTCTATTCTATTCTATTCTATTCTATTCTATTCTATTCTATTCTATTCTATTCTATTCTATTCTATTCTATTCTATTCTATTCTATTCTATTCTATTCTATATTTCACTTTCTCTCTCTCGCTCTCTTTCCCTCTCTCTAGGTCCATCTCTCTCTTCCTCTATCTCTCCTCACTTTTACTTACTTCCTCTCTTTAGGTATTTTTCTCACTCCCTCCTTCTTTCTAAATTTCTCTCTTCATCTCTTTATCTATATTTCTCTCTTTCATTTGCAAGGTTCAAAATTCGCCCTTTCTTCTGGATATAATCTTATATAGTATATTAACAATACACAAATCTCTTCTTCTAGGAAGATTTAAAGGAAGTAAAATATTGATGGATAATATATCTGCATTTCTCATATCATTTGTAACCCTTTCTTTTTGAATGATTATTGTGGTTTGAACTTGTGAAATTATATAGTGGTTTAATACCTAAGGAGACGAAACCGACTAACGTTTAGGCGTCAGACATTCCTCTCCAATTTATCACTGGCGGCTCGTACCCACGAAACAGGTGAAGTGCCCGTATTATTTACTGTACAGCACTTCACCTTTTTCGTGGGCACGAGCCGCCAGTGCAATTTATACTTACTCAGCATAGTTGAAACTTCACAAAGCTGAGTAAAATTATGTAGTCAAGCCCTGTTCACACTATAAATGAGACTGCCTATAGTAATACATACCAATCTATAGTATACCACCTACTGAACATTAGTTGGGCTACTGAACATTTATTCAATCAATAAAATACAAACATGAGTATTACAGGCATAAAGGCCTAAAACTGTACCTCAACTTATTTATGATAAAAGTCTAAATTAAGGTTATGTCATGTAGTGAAACTTCAAACCAACGGAAGAAAAGACAAACATATAATGTAGTCGCTTGTATACCTACTATACATATCAAGACGCTTTTGTTTGTTTATGAGGTGACCTAGACGACTACTTTTTGTAGTCGGGACCGACGGCTTATCGTCTCCTCGAAAGACGGGGTGGCCGTATTTATGTGATTGTGCTGTGTAGTGCATAACTGCATATGTATAGCTACTCATATGTCTCGCTTACATCACAGTTGAGTCTATCTGTAGTCGAGTATACCTACATGTAGGATATTACCTATAGTTGGAGGAGAGAAGTGAGGCTACAATACTGAATGGGCAAACAAACAATCAGAGAGCATTCTCTGTCTATGATCAGTGCAAAGCGGCGTCGCGGCGCCTCAATTACACCGACCTCGTCTGCTGCAATTCTAATGTATCCTCTCCTACTCCTCTTCATGTTCTTATTCTTCTCTTTCCCCTCATCCTTCTCCTCCTTCCCCCCCGTACTCACACTCATTCTTCTACTCCTCACTACTGTCCTTACATTCCACTTCCACCTCCTCCATCCAGAATGATGGATTTTCAATACAGAGTGTTCCAGGAGAAGTGTGCAATGAAGTATTGAAGTGTGCGAAGTGCAGGCTGATTCCTTTCAACGAGTAGTCAGAAAAGTTTAATAATAAAGGAAAATGATAAATTTGTATTTTTTATAAATGAAAGTTAAAGATAGTCGGATTCTAGAGAAAAAGTTGAATGGCGGCGATTCTGTAAACCTCACCCAAATCTTAGAAATAGCGATCAAAAGTTGCAAAATCACCACTAAACACAAATTTTTCACTTGTTTTGTCTATTGTGCGATTTTTTATCGCTATTAATGCGATTTGGGTAGGATTTAAGCAATTGCCGCCATTCACTTTTCCTTCAGAATCCAACTATCTTTATAACTTCCATTAATGAAACATACAAATTTATGATTACTTAATTGTTGAAAAATAGATTTTTTCCCCATGATCTCAATAATCGTTGAAGTTACAAACTTCAAACTAGTTTCATTGATTTTCTTAGCTTATTTTACATAGGAATTGATAATTTTAGATTCTGAGTTAAGCCTCTAAAAAATTAGAAAAATTCTTATTTATTTTTAAAATGTCAATTTTCCGCCATTGTTATCTCGGTAATAAAGCGTTTTTGGGGATTTGTCTCATGGAACTTTTTTTGTCCATTTGGTGTAAGGAATCAGCCTGAGAAGTATTGCACGTTCCTCCTGAAACACTATGTATTTTGCACTTTTTCTATGATAACCATCTAATTTTTCTCTTCTTCTTTCAGGAAAGTGTTCTACTCCAGCAATAACCAATAACATTGAATTTTTTTCATGATATTTGATGTCATTTATCCAATTTTCTTCTCTTCTTCTTTCAGGGAAGAGTTTTACACTGACAATAACAGTGAGCTCATCGCCTCCCCAGGTGGCCACCTACACCAAGGCCATCAAGGTCACTGTCGATGGACCCCGAGAGCCGCGGTCGAAGACAAGTAAGTTAACATTGACAACATCCTCGAGAAGTAATACGAATCGTCCACTATTCGTCTATCTACAAGCACTGTAATAATCGAATCTATAGCATAGCTAAATTCGTAGTCGATTTGTGAATTCCACTGTTGAAACTATTTCCATATTCCAGCCAGAGTAGATATGGAAGGTGTTAGGATTGAATGCATGAAAAAAGTCCTATAGAAACTGAAACTATGAGTCCCCCCTCACCCATAGACGTTGCAATTTCGTCCGGTGTATTATCAGATGAAATATGAATCAAATGTATCTATAGTCAGCAGAATTGGCAACATTGCATCAAGTCTCATTGGGCTATTTTTGTGCGTTCAACTCTAGCTGTGTATCTGTTGAACGAAAGCTCCTTCAAAGAAAGCTACTCAGTCGAAGAGAAAGTTCCACAACAGTCTAATTTAGGGGTGATAATATAAGTTACATAAATAGTTTTTTGCATTCATAGATGGTGAATTCGAACAATTTTAGTGAATCAAAGTTTTAATCATTGTAGAATTGAATCAATCAATGCTATTAGTGTTACAGCCGAGTGGGTAAGCTTAGGCGTTGCAACCCAATGGTCCCGGGTTCGAACCCAAGTCAGACCAGAAATTTTTCTCAGGCCACTTTCCCGTGTTTCGGATGGACACGTTGAGCCGTCGGTCCCGGCTGCCTAAAAACAGTCGTTAAGTCATGTCAGAGGCCCTGAAATTGATCAGGAGCGACCTGAAAACTCTGACACCAGACCTGAGCCAGCCAGGTTACACGAATATTATTATTATTTAGTGATTTAATCACATAATCCAACTAAACTATCAAATTTACGCTATTGAAAGAGACATTTGTCTGCTGATCTCCAACACCCGATCACTTCCCAAACAATGTGCTTGTTGCTGCTCTCCTCAAACAAAAATTATAGTTTCGATTATGTTTACAGCAATGTTCCCAACTTAAGAGCAATTAAAAACTGGCAACGCACATGTGCCGTCGCTTTGATTTCAGCCGCCGCGTTCTGTTTACAACCGCTTTTTCCGAGTGAACTCGAATAAAAAGTTCACTGGGAAAGGCCGACACACATGGGATAGTCGATGAAGGGGTGACTGGCTGATTTATAATGACAACCAACGTACTGTTGTGGGAGATGGCACTGCCATTGTTGGAGTGAGAAAAAGTGGTTGTAAAAGTGAGAGGAGAGGATTCTCATGTAAAGAGAAGAGTATGGTCTGTCCAAGCAAATAAGACCCTCTGGCAAGATGGGAAAATGACTCAAGCTCGGTTAATATTGGTTAAAAAATTATCAATTTGATCTCAAATTGTAGCAAACAATTTGATCTACCATTAAGACCACATTTATCATTCTTGAACAAATATTGAGCAAGCTGGAGTCATTTTCCCATCTTGCCAGAGGGTCTTCTTTGCTTGGACAGACTTTAGTACTGTATAGGAGTACAACAGGAGAGAAAAGTATGTAAAATTTAAAAAACTAAATATTTTGGTCGAAAAGTAGGGAAAGCAGTAATGCTGATGATAATAATTATTTTGTTTATTAATTAAATTTGTTTAACCATAACAATATAACCTTCACAACAACTCTGAAAGCTATAATGGACGCATTTATTATACAGCTTCTACATAGAAGAAGAAATATCATTGGCAACACCAAAAAGTCCACTCTTTCAGCTTATTAGTCTTACATTATCATATCTTTTCTATTTTACATTCCTAGAATCTATTATCTATGTTTTATGATTAATTCGAATAGAGTTTTTCATCCCTTATTCCTCACTTCTAGAACTGTCCCTAAATCTATATCTATAAAAGCGAAATGGCACTGACTGACTGACTGACTGACTAACTGACTGATTCATTCATTCATCACCAGAACTAAAAATCCACTAAACCGAATGAGTTCAAATTTGGCAGGCATGTTCAGTTGGACGTTTAGACGCGCGCTAAGAACGGATTTTAAAAACTTTTCAAAAATACGCAGAATTTTTCTATAGTTTTTAGGCGATTTCTGAATTTTTTCGAGAACCAATCGGTAGAAAATGTTGATATTTGGTGGGCAGGTTCAGATAAGGTCTAGAAATGTTGTGTTAAAATATTTTTGAAATCCGTTCAAGATTACGCCAGTAATCAGGTTTTCAAAATTGTACATGTATTGCGGGTTGCATATCTTTCGCCTTGATACGACCAATCCTTTAGTGTGAATTAAATGGTTCAGCGAGATTATAGATGGAGTAATTTAGAAGATATTGAATCAAGTTTCAAACTATGTCCGATATACTTCCAAAGCTACGCTCGATATTAGCGTTTTACTATTTTTCGGAATTTTTGGAGTTTTTCTTAGATTTCTCAAGAAACAATTGGCAGAGAATGTTGAAATTTGGTCCAGATTAGGTCAAGAAATGCTGTGTTCAATAAATTTCGAATCCCTTCTGAACGGAATTTGCAGGCGAGCGAAGCGAGCCACACTGGTAGAGGTTTTGCTGTTTGACTCACTTACACTGTTTATACTGGCGGGGGTCCAGGGGCGGAGCCCCTAGGCGGAGAAGGCGAGCGAAGCGAGCCTGCCGGCTAGTGTATTTATATATTATTTTGTTTATGTACGTTAGCTTATGTTATAGTAGATTTCTTTAAAAATTTTCTTGGTTTTCTTATAAGAAGATACCTTTTATAATGGCTAGTGTTGAACCACCCTTCTATCCCAAGATTGTTTCAAAATATGTAATGAGTTCTTGTAGGATGAGGTCTTTTTGAAGTAGTGGTGTGTCATCCGTATCCTATGCTATTATCCGGAGTTTTAGGACTTTTAGGTGTTGATAAGCAAAGAAAATTCTAGAAGATTGACTTCTCTCTCTTATATCTTATCCAGTGGACAACATTTCGTTTCTTGATCGTTTTGCTTATATCGATAATATAATATCGATAATACAATATCGATAATACAATATCGATAATACAATATCGATAATACAATATCGATAATACAATATCGATAATACAATATCTTTAATATCTTTATCAGCTTTTACAATATCGATAATACCTAACGATGATATTGACGGACAAATCAGCGTGTGTGAATGTGTGGCAGTGTACTTGTGTGAGTGTGTTTACGATTCATAGTAGTAAGGATGTTATTTAGGGGTTGTATAGTTGGGGTGGGGGTGGGGGTGAGTATGAAGAGGGTGTAATTGGAGAACACTTGTCGCTACAAACAGCTGTTACAGACGCGCCTTCAAATCACCCTCACTATCACTTACTCTCTCTCACTCACTGTCTCTCATCTTCTCTTTATCTCACCCTCTCTTTATCACACCCTCTCCTTCTCTCTCTTATTTTCTCTCTCCTGTATTATCTCCCTCTCTCTCTCTAACTCACATACTATTTCATACACACTCTCTCACTCGCTCTCTCACTCTCTTACTCTCATTCTATATTTCTTCTTCCACCTCTCTCATACACCCTCCTAGTGATGCAATTAGGTTCAATTTTATCAACCCCCCCCCCAACTCACCTAGCAAACCCCTCATGGTTCAATTCGGACAATTGTCATCCCCAAAATTTCATTCACTCAAATTCTCTCTCACCTCTTGTTTCTCTTTGATTGGAAATGTGATTCATATCTTCTCTCTCTCTCCCTCTCTGGTTGAGTGTTAATGAGAGAGATGTCTTTGAACATCCCTCTCCAAGAATGGACATTTATATGTCTAAACTCCGCCATTTTATGTAGATACAGCACAAATTTATATTACCGTTAGCTTATTGAATCCTACATCTGTCTCATTTTGCAAGTTTTCATAGTTTATAATTAGCCAACTTATGCAAACCATAATGTAATTAGTGTAACTTTCATTTATTTTTATTCGTATAGCATAGGATTCGAATTATTGTATTATGTAATCTACATGAATAAAGTGATTGAATCTGAATCTGAATCTCTCTCTCAGTTTTTTGTTATGGAAGCTGGATCATGTACTAACTAACTTGTAAATTAACTAACGTGAGTTCAAGGTTCAATTTCCATTAAAAAGTTTTTTAAAGGCCATGAAATTGATAGGCATAATATCATGTTGAATATACACACGTGGTACCAATAGTCAATCAGCACTTCTCACTTAGATTGTCACATTCAATTATTCAATGTAGCTGATGCCAAAAATTTTGTACGCTTCTTTTACACTTCAACAGCTAATGTTACCAATATAGATAACTAGCCGGCAGGCTCGCTTCGCTCGCCTTCTCCACCTAGCCTGGACCCCCGACAATATAGGCAGTGTAAGTAAAAACAGGCTCGCTTCGCTCGCCTGCAAATTCCGTTCAGAAGGGATTCGAAATTTATTTCAGCATTTCTACACCTGATCTGGACCTGTTCAGCTAATTTCAACATTTTCTGCCAATTTGTTCTAGAAAAATCTAAGAAAAACTCCGAAAATTCCAAAAAATAGTAAAACGCTAATATTAAGCGTAACCTTGGGAAGTATATAGGAAGTATATATACTTTGAAACTTGATTCAATGATTCAAACTTGATCTTCCAAATTAGTTCATCTAAAATCTCGCTGAACCATTGAATTTACAGTTAGGATTGGTCGTATCAAGGCGGAAGATATGCAACCCGCAACACATCTATAATTTTGAAAACCTGATTACTGGCGTAATCTTGAACGGATTGCAAAAATATTTCAACACAACATTTCTAGACCTTATCTGAACCTGCCTACCAAATATCAACATTTTCTACCGATTGGTTCTCGAAAAAATGAAGAAAACGTTGAAAAAACTACAGAAAAACTAAAATATTTGGCGTATCCTTGAAAAGTTTTCAAAATCCGTTCTTAGCGCGCGTCTAAACGTCCAACTGAACATGCCTGCCAAATTTGAACGCATTCGGTTGAGTGGATTTTTAGTTCTGGTGATGAATGAATGAATCAGTCAGTGCCATTTCGCCTATAATGCCTATACGATGTTTTTGAAATAGATAACAACAATAGATGGCTTATATCAGCTGTTAGTAGGTTACACCACGTACAAGAGACAGACGAAACCGCTCAACGTTTTGGCACCAGCTACACCTTTAATAATTGTAATAATTATAATATATAATATAACTTTAATAATTGTTAATCATTATAATATACACTGGATGCGTTTCAACACGTTTTAATGAAGATTCAAAATTTACCATTTAGATTTTCACATTAATTAAATTATTAAATACAAGTAGGTATCATAACATTAAAATAAGTATTGTTTATCTTAAATGAAATTGGACCGTAAACACATAGCCCAGAAGATTTGAAATTATTAAAATTAATACAATTAATTTATTCATCTTTAGTTCATATTGATAACTATATATTATTGAATTATATATACTATATATAATATATATATTATATATATATATATATATATATATATATATATTAATATATATATATATATATATATATATACAATACTATATATATAACTTAAGTATATTCATGATACTGTAATTCTAATGAATAGAGTTGAAATTAAAAAAAAAAACCGAATTTGAATTTAAAATAATTTTAGAGCATCTTGAACGCAAAGCCGCCATCTTACCCAATGAGTTTGTTGAGTTCAATAGAAGTAGTGGGGAGCGGCCTAAAATTCAGCTTGCAATACGATTGGTCAACGCCAACTAACCACGCCTCCAGCTTTCGGCCAATCAGCAGCGAGCAATGGCAACTAAGTCTCATTCCAGCGTTATCTCTGGGAACGTTGTTACACAATATGTTGATACAATAATCTAATTGTTCAAATTCAGACACGAGTACAATATAAGAGAATTGCATCTTTTGAATTTTAACTCGAATTTGATAATTTGAGAAATTGGCAACCAGCTGGTATAGTCTGACCAAGCGAAGAAGACCCTCTGGCAAGATGGAAAAATGTCTCAAGCTCGGTCAATTTTGGTTCAAAAATTATCAATCCGATTTCAATTTGTAGGAAACAATTTGATCTACTAATAAAACCACATTCATGATTTTTTAACGAATATTGATCAAGCTGAAGTCATTTTCCCATCTTGCCAGAGGGTCTTCTTCGCTTGGACAGTCTATAGGCCTAGGCCCTTCATAGGGCTGTTTAGACATTGACAAACAAACTCGTATTTGGAATAGTAAATGGAATTGTTCAATTGACAGAATCTAATTAGATAGATAATTATAGATAGATAGAAATTGTTATCTGTATCTTTGCTCTTGTTTACTTTTTCTTGGGCGATTCCTAGCTTCGACAAAAACAAGAAGAAGAAAAGAAGAAAGAGGAAGAAGAAGAAGAAGAAGAAGAAGAAGAAGAAGAAGAAGAAGAAGAAGAAGAAGAAGAAGAAGAAGAAGAAGAAGAAGAAGAAGAAAAAGAAGAAGAAAAGAATGAAATGAATGAAGAAAGAAGACTGTTGATAGAAAAGATGAATAAGAAAGAAGAAGAGGTAGAATTTTAGCGTGTACAAGGATTTGAATAGAACGCAAAAGATGTAGAAAGAAACAGGAAGAAGTTGGAAGATGAAGGAGGATGAAGGAAAAAGATGTAGGAGGAAGGAGGATAGAGGAGGATACAGAAGGAGGAGGGAGAGTGAGGAACATGAAGAAGAAGAAGAAGCAGGTAGGAGAATGAGAAACGTTGAGGAGAAGAAGGAGGAAGGAGAATGAGAAACGTGGAGGAGAAGAAGAAGGAGAAGGAGAATGAGAAAGAAAGAAGAAGAAGGAAGAAGAAGAAGAAGAAGAAGAAGAAGAAGAAGAAGAAGAAGAAGAAGAAGAAGAAGAAGAAGAAGAAGAAGAAGAAGAAGAAGAAGAAGAAGAAGTAGAAGAAGAAGAAGAAGAAGAAGAAGAAGAAGAAGAAGAAGAAGAAGAAGAAGAAGAAGAAGAAGAAGAAGAAGAAGAAGAAGAAGAAGAAGAAGAAGAAGAAGAGGAAAGGCGAAGAGAAGCGGTAAAGATGTGTAAATCAAGTGGCCAAAAGTGACTACTACTGGCAAGGGTCAAGGGGCCTTACACTGAAGAGAGCTTAGATCTTGCTTCTAAGCTGCTCCACTCTGTATTACACAGAGCGCAGCGGCGTCCAGTTTCTAATTAATTAAACAAGCGATTCATTAGAGATTCAGCCCCTTGCTAGAGCAGTCCTCCTTCCACCCTTCGTGCATTTCTTAACTGCCCTTTCAACCCTTGAAGCCCCAAAAATCTCCCCAAACCAAGCCGCCCCTAGCCAGCACACGCCCCAAAAAGGCCACCACATAAGAGAGAGCGGTGAGGGTGGGGGGTGGTCAGCGCACAAACAAGAAAACACTCAAAGAGAATGCTTGATTTGAGGAATGTGTTTTAGAAGCTCAGATTTGCTTGCTGCAAGAAATAATCTTGAATCACATTCGTAAGGGGAAATGATTTTGAGGGGATTGCGAGGGTTGCATGGGAGAAGAAGCATTGCTAACTCGTCTTGAAATTTAGCTGTTCAGATCTAGGTTATTCTATTGAATGGATTTGATCTTCAATGTTTTCTTCTTGTCTAGGGCTGCTATTGATTATTGAAATAGTATATTACATAATGAGTGTGGAAAAGGCGTTTTTACAAACAAATAATTATGTTCTCCAAACGAGCGGTACGCGAGTTTGGAAAATAATTATGAGTTTGTAAACTTTTCCACACGAATTATATTTCCGCCATACTCGTATGTAATACACAACTTTCCAAGCTAGATTTGCGTTTGGAAAATTGCTGTTTACAGGAGAATCAAAGATCAGCTGTTCTGAATGCGGGAATAATCATTTTGATGATTATTACAGCACTCGTCATCATCACGATGATAATTACAGCACTGAAAATCTAGCCCAGCTATTTTTTCCGAACTCCGACGTATGAATAAACGAGTCGAACGAGCCGCCATGACAGTTCACTGTGTGCGTTTGTGCTAGTGTTGTGTTGAGGTTATGTTGACTTCAGTTAATGTTTTCAGTTGTTTGAGGTTTCAATAAATCCTTCTCAGTCTAGTATGACGAAAAAAATGTACATAATTCGTGTGGAAAAGTTTACAAACTCATAATTATTTTCCAAACTCGCGTACCGCTCGTTTGGAGAACATAATTATTCGTTTGTAAAAACGCCTTTTCCACACTCATTATGTAATATACTATTACACTTGAGAATGCCTCTTAGGAGACCCAAAGCTTCATTTTTCATGATTTTTTTTAATGAAAAATACTGAGGGTACTGTGTTTTTAACTATTCTGTGTATCGATTGTATTATTTGATTATTGCTAGTACAAATTGTACTAATTGTTCAAAAAGAGCTACAGATTGTTAAAAAAGAACCAATTCCAGTACCATTGAGGTATTTTTCAAGCAAAAACAAACAGAAAATGCCGGACTATCATCAGTCTTCTGTATTTTCTCATTGTATTTCAAACTATTTTCCCTTAGACTACACCTCTTTTATAAATCCCATGAAAATGGGTTGAATACAGTAGTCAACAGAATTGTAAATTCAAATATAGAAATATGATAGACGGAATTTTTTAAATAGCTGCAACTAACATTAATTTGAGCTTACAGTTGAAGATATTTCTTTCAAAATGGTGAAATCTTAGAGTTTTCAAATTTGAAGCAATCTTCACTGCAATTCAATCATTAATAACTGAAATAAGGTGATTTTAATTTGTCTCGAACTCATGTCAAGTAATCTTTGTTGTCGTTATCAGAGTAATCATCTGATTTTCATAGTAACATAGACCTAAAACTGAAAATAACACATTGAAATTAATTCAACCTCAGCTTCAACCTAGATCAATTTACACTATCTCGTTTTACACTAATATTGAACTTATAAAATAGGCCTACAGTTAGGCACCCAATCGCCACAGATCAATTTGATGCTAATAAATTTACACTCTGGTAATTAAAAAAAAAGAAAAAAAGATAGTCAAATTGTGGTATTATTTTTTTGGAATTCCATATGACTCAGTTGCCCGCTCCTTGTTGACCATTTTTTAATTATTCCATAAGATAAGATAAGGAAGCCCGCTCCTTGTTGACCATTAAATAATTTCATAAGATAAGGTAAGGAAGAATGACGTTAAAAGACGCTAAAAAGTATGATATTGGAGTATCCAACTTTCAATTAATGAAGATCAAAGTACTCTGATCTTCATTAATCGAAAGTTGGATAACTACAGTAGCCCTAAGGTAAAAATAAGATATTAGAGTACTATCAAATTATTGATGAAATTAATGTTATGAAATTATTCATAAAAATATCTTAAAATGGTGTCCAGTCAACAAGGAAAGTGCAACTGAGTCAAAAGGAATTTATCTTGAGAAATTAATCTCACTGTAACAACATACACATTATTCTATTAGATCCAGAACAAACCCTTGAAATGACTTCACAACCCTTCTAAAGACGAACTATGCCAACAAATTACAACGCTCGTTAAAACTATTTCCATCCCCGGTCAACTACTGAGGGCGGCACAAGTATGTTCTGAATTGCAACCCTTATGGAAATGGGGTGAAGTTATTTCGGAGGGAGGGGGAATTCTGATGTGTGAAAAAGGGAATGCGGAGGCGATTTAGGGTGAAAATTTATTACACTTATGTTTGTCATATTCAATTTATTCAAAGCATACGGGAGTGAAAAAGTGGATGTTTACAGAGTTTATTTGGTATAACATCCGGCTTGTAATATATTGATTCATTTTCATTTATTAAGTTTGTATTCTTTATGATGTTATAGGTCTAACGACATCTACGTAAAATGTAGGAAGTTACATGTATTGGATTACATCAATATGTTGTTTGAATAAAAGATTTGACAAAATATTTACAGATCAGACATTGTATGCATTATTTAATAGTAGGCTAGCCTACAACTTCCTATTATAGTCTAACGTATGTTTGTATTGTTAGACTAATCAGCAATGGAGTAGAATTTACTACAATATGATACTCAATCCTAGGAAATGTTTCACAAATTCCGGAAGTACTGTATTTGAAAACAGGAGGAGGATGTCACGAGTAATAATTATCTACCAATAATGTAAATTCATCCTACTAAAACTAGCCTATCAAAAGTGTGAATAATATAGCCAATACTGATGTCTGTTCTTATAATTTCAATGAGTATAGCTGTCGTTAAAAAGTTAGACGTTTTCATCTGTCTCTTTAACGTGATGTAACCTACTAACAGCTGATGTAAAGCATCTTTTGTATCTTTTGATTTCAAAAACATTTTGTACTTGCTTCGGCAGTACATACAGAGTGTTTCAGGAGGAATGTGCAATACTTTTCAGGCTGATTCCTTACACCAAGTAGACAAAAACGTTCCATGGGACCAACCCCCAAAAACGCTTTGTTACCGAGATAACAATGGCGGATAACTGAGATTTTTCAAAAAATATTTATTTTTCTAATTTTTTAGAGGCTTTAGTGAGGTTATAATTTGATCAACTCTTATGTAAAATTAGCTGAGGAATTCAATGAAACCAGTCTGAAGTCTGTAACTTCAACGGTTATTGAGATAATTGAAAAAATATGCTTAAAAAACGCCATTTTTCAACAATAAGGGTTATAACTGGATAAGGAATCATAAATTTGTATTTTTTATTAATGGTTGAAGAGAGTCGGATTCTAAAGAAAAAGTTAAATGGCAGCGATCGAAATAAATTTTACCCAAATCTCAGAAATAGTGATCAAAAATCGCAAAATCGCTATTAAATACAAATTTATCACTTGTGCTATGTTTTGTCGAAAATTTGAAAACTTTATAGTATACAAGGTGTATACTAAAATTGGAACGGAATTGGAACATCATCTGGGCCTAGCTAAATAACAACTCTAATTAACATTTAAATCAGCTATTGGTGCGTACAAGGAGCAGACGAAAGCACCTAACTTTTCTCAGTAGGCTATCTCCAGGTTTGACAGCGTCTCTTCTCAGCGTGCGGGAACTATAACGTATAACTAATGGCCCATTGAGTAATCACCACAAAACAAGTCCATCGTTATCGCCCAAATTGAAAAAGTAACTATTGGTTATCACACAGGCAAATCGAATTCATGGAAAAGTAACAACACACATACTTGCAAATCGAATAAACGAAGTGACTTGATGTGATGGAAAATCGACTGAAACGCCAACCAGCCCCGCCATTGATTCGGCAACTTTACCATTCGGTCAATTGTGTGGCGGGAAAGTTGGTCAGCGTGGGGGGGGTGACAAGAGGGGATCAGCAAAGAGAGTGAATTGTGGATCTCCTCTCCCCCCACCAATCAAAACCGGACTCATCGCGACCGATCGTAATTCAATTGCACTGGTTTACGGGGCACCCTTTGTACGCACCTGAGTCTATTTCAATTTCCTCAATGTAACGCTAGCGTTAGTAGAGGGTTTGTGAGGGAGGGGGGTTTGGGAATCATTGTGGAGTGGGAGGGAAACCATTTCAGTTATACAAGTTGGGAGTGGAAAAACGCGGTGAATGATTGGGAATCGGTCTCGATCACTGCAATCACTCTCTGACTCACTGTGATTTGGAAGGAATTTACTTCATTTATTATTATATAGCTGACGCCAAAAAGTTGGGTAGTCACGTCTGCGCTCCAACAGCTGATTTTGTCAATTTGTGTTATCATTCAGCTATACCTAGATGATGTTTTATATATTATCAAAAGAAACAATTATACAGAGTGTTTCAGGAGGAATGTGCAATACTTCTCAGGCTGATTCCTTACACCAAGTAGACAAAAATGTTCAATGGGACCAACCCCCAAAAACGCTTTGTTACCGAGATAACAATGGCGGAAAATTGAAATTTTCAAAATATATTAATTTTTCTAATTTTTTAGAGGCTTTAGTGAAGTTCTAAAATAATCAATTCCTATGTAAACTTAGCTGAGGAATCCAATGAAACCAGTTCCAGGTTTGTAACTTAAACGGTTATTGAGATAATTGGAAAAATATGCTTAGAAAACGCAATTTTTCAACAATAAGGGCTATAACTGGATAAGGAATCATAAAATTGTATTTTTTATTAATGGAAGTTGTCAATATTCAGAAAAGTTCGGCGATTGTGTAATCTATATTGGCATCAAAAGCAACAATGATGTTTTATATCAGAGTGTTTCAGGAGGAATGTGCAATACTTCTCAGGCTGATTCCTCACATCAAGTAGACAGAGAAGATCCATGGGACCAACCCCCAAAAACGCTTTGTTACCGAGATAACAACGGCGGAAAATTGCGATTTTTCAAAATATATTAATTTTTCTAATTTTTTAGAGGTTTTACTGAGGTTCTAAAATAATCACTTCCTATGTAAAATTAGCTGAGGAATTCAATGAAACCAGATAATTGAAAAAATATGCTTAAAACGCCATTTTTCAACAATAAGTGTTATAACTGGATAAGGAATCATAAATTGTATTTTTTATTAATGGAAGTTGAAGAGAGGGCGATTACCCAAATCTCAGAAATGGCGATCAAAACTCGCAAAATTGACAAAACATAGCACAAGTGATAAATTTGAGTTTAGTAGCGATTTTGCGATTTTTGATCGCCATTTCTGAGATTTGGGTAAGATTACACAATCGCCGCCATTTAACTTTTTCTTTAGAATACGACTCTCTTCAACTTCCATTAATAAAAAATACAGTTTTATGATTCCTTAATCAGTTATAACCCTTATTGTTGAAAAATGGTGTTTTCTAGCATATTTTCCCAATTATCTCAATAATCGTTGAAGTAACAAACTTGAAACTTGGTTTCATTGAATTCCTCAGCTAATTTTACATAGGAATTGATTATTTTAGAACCTCACTAATGCCTCTAAAAAATTAGAAAAATAAATATTTTTTGAAAAATCTCAATTTTCCGCCATTGTTATCTCGGTAACAAAGCGTTTTTGGGGGTTGGTCCCACGGAACGTTTTTGTCTACTTTGTGTAAGGAATCAGCCTGAGAAGTATTGCACATTCCTCCTGAAACACTCTGTATATCAAAAGAAACAATATTATATAATATGCTTCATATCAGCTATTGGTATAGGTTACATCACGTACAAAAGACAGACGAAACCGCCTGACTTCTTAGTGTCAGCTATAATAGATTAACAAGAGTTTCTAATTAACTGCCAAAAGTTACGTGGTTTCGTCTGTTTCTTGTGCGCTCCAACAGCTGATGTCAAGCAGAGATTACATTCAGATATGCCCGAATGATATGCTGTTGAAATCAAAAGAGACAATAAATACTTTACAACAATTGTTGTTAGTAGGTTACATTAAGTACAAAAGATTGACGTAACCCTCTAACGTTGTGACGTCAGCGATACTATCAGATAATATTATTCTTCCGACACCAAATCTACGTCTAGATTATGTTTTTGAAATCGATAAAGAGAATAGATCATTTACATCAATTTTTAGCAGGTTACATCACGTTCGAGGGACATACGAAAACACCTTATTCCTTGGCGTCAGTTATATCAAAGTTATATGGCGTCAAAGGAATGGAAAATATTTGTTTACGTACAAAAGACTGACGAAACCGTGTAACGTTTTGGCCTTATAATTATTATTGGGAATTAAAAAGGAATGAGCATTACATCACATCATCATGCAATATTCAGAGGAACGTTTTTTCTTGTTCCATCAGATATTTCTACTGGCTCAGATGAACAGGGAAATTTAATTGGATTTCCAAATCATTATTATGCGATGCAATGAGGGTTCCTAGAATGCAGGTTTGAAAAATGCATCGTCCTCGATTTGTACAAACACGAAATGCGGGCTTGAATTCAAACATCTGCTCTTTTTCAGTGAATCGTGGAAAAATTGGCTGAACTTGAAAAATTTAGAGCCAGTGACTGGATATTTATGTAATAAATAAATAAATAAATTATTATTCATGTATTATGTATTATTTATGTATATCCAGTGACTGGATATTCATGTATTTCCATGACATTTATTGAATGAGAGATTGATGGTTTTGCCCTTTACGTTGCCATATCATGAATATGGAGAATGTAGTTCACACAACAAAGTAAAGTGGGATTACAAAATTAATCAAGATGTGAAAAACTCTTATACAGAGTGTTTCAGGAGGAATGTGCAATACTTCTCAGGCTGATTCCTTACAACAAGTAGACAAAAAAGTTCCATGGGACCAACCCCCAAAAAGGCTTTGTTACCGAGATAACAATGGCGGAAAATTGAGATTTTTCAAAATATATTTATTTTCCTAATTTTTAGAGGCTTTTGGTGGGTTCTGAAATATTCAATTCCTATGTAAAATAAGCTGAGGAATTCAATGAAACCAGTCTGAAGTCTGTAACTTCAACGGTTATTGAAATAATTGAATAAATATGCTAAAAAACGCCATTTTGCAACAATGAGGGTAATAACTGGATAAGTAATTATAAAATTGTATTTTTTATTAATAGAAGTTGGAGAGAGTCGGATTCTAAAAAAAAGTTGAATTTCGGCGATTGTGTAAATCTTACCCAAATATCAGAAATAGCTATAAAAAATCGCTACTAAACACAAATTCATCACTTGAGCTATGTTTTCAATTTTTCTTTACAATCCGACTCTCTTCATTTTCTATCGATAAATAATACAATTTTATGATTCCTTATCCAGTTATAACCCTTATTTTTAAAAAATAGCGTTTTCTAGCATATTTTTCCAATTATCTCAATAACCGTGAATGTTACAAACTTGGACCTGGTTTCATTGAATTTTTCAGATTATTTTACATAGGAATTGATCATTTTAGAACCTCACTAAAGCCTCTAAAGAATTAGAAAAATTAATATATTTTGAAAAATCACAATTTTCCGCCATTGTCAGCCTGAAGTATTGCACATTTCTCCTGAAACACTCTGTATAATGAATCTTTTCCTATTACCTTTTTTATAATGCACATGCCACGGGCTGAAATTCGTATCACCAAAAAAAGAAGTGTTCTTTCGTAGGCAATTGGTTGTCTAGAAAACGTTTTTTATTGCGCTTACTGACAAATTAGGTCAAATTAAGATCTAGAGTAGAATGGATGTAAGTAGTCCAATAAGACTTGATGCAACGCTTATCAGTCAAACCAGCTGATTATGAATAAAAATTCATTTTCAGTAAACAATTATTTATTTTATAATACACCTAACGAATTAACAACGTCTCTGGGCGAGGAAGTGAAGGGGGGTACACTTCTGTTCCAGTGAAGTGTTGTATTACAAAAAAGTGTTATTGGCGCAGTTGAGGCACATGAGCCGCTCTCTTACATTTTGAATTGCGCTCCCTCTTCCTCTAGTAATTATTATCTTTGATTTTTGTGAGAATTGCAGTATTCTCTGAAACTTCATGTAACAATAGGCGGCAGCCTTGTAACAATTGAAAATAAAATATCTATCTATCTTGAAGCATATACAGGGTGTTTCAGGAGGAATGTGCAATACTTCTCAGACTGATTCCTCACACCAAGTAGACAAAAAAGTTCCATGGGACCATCCCCCAAAAACGCTTTGTTACCGAGATAACAATGGCGGAAAATTGAGATTTTTCAAAATATATTAATTTTTCTAATTTTTTAGATTGTGTAAATCTTACCCAAATCTCAGAAATGGCGATCAAAAATCGCAAAATCGCTACTAAACACAAATTTATCACTTGTGCTACGTTTTGTCAATTTTTCGATTTTTGATCGCCATTTCTGAGATTTGGGTAAGATTTACACAATCGCCGCCATCTAACTTTTTCTTTAGAATCCGACTCTCTTCAACTTCCATTAATAAAAAATACAATTTTATGATTCCTTATCCAGTTATAACCCCTATTGTTGAAAAATAGCGTTTTCTAGCATATTTTTCCCAATTATCTTCATAACCGTTAAAGTTACAAACTTGGAACAGGTTTCATTGAATTCCTCAGCTAATTTTACATAGGAATTGATTATTTCAGAACCTGACTAAAGCCTCTAAAAAATTAGAAAAAATAATATATTTTGAAAAATCTCAATTTTCCGCCATTGTTATCTCGGTAACAAAGCGTTTTTGTGGGATGGTCCCATGTAACTTTTTTGTCTACTTGGTGTAAGGAATCAGCCTGAGAAGTATTGCACACTCCTCCTGAAACACCCTGTATAAGAAACAGACGAACTTTTTATAAATTTTGTTGCAGCTATAACTAACTATTGATATCCAGTGTTATACGCTGTTAGTTGAGAGTACTTGAATAGCTAAGAACACACTAGAAGACAGCCTATATCGTTGACGAGAATAGTGTAATCACTCAATTGTGCTCTATTTAGGGGGATGAAGTTCTCCAGGATAGATTGTAGTTAGTAACGGCCTAATTGTGTTTTGTAGTAAACACTGGCGGAAGAGGGTAATCGATAATACAGATAATCGATGTTCGATTGTGTCGATGTTTGATGCTTCGATAGTTTGAAAGTGCAGCAGAGTTCCCCCAAGTGTTGGGGAAAGCTTTCCCATTAGTAATTGAAACAAAGAGGGGAAAATGAACATTCTGGGATGATAGTAATACAAGGAAGTAACACACTTGATGGGATGAGGAAGAAGTAAACTACTTTCCGATGTATGGGATGGTAGGAAGGGGAATAAAACTTGTAGGGCTGAAGGCTATAAAAATCAATATGAATTAAAGTAGGCTATCTTATGTAACAGGAGATCAACTGAGACATACAAATAAATGAATCTGAAATGAAAAAATAGTTGTAGGCCTATCCTTGAGAAACAGTTTATTATTTTTCAATGTCTTTTCAAAAAACACAATATATCAAATTCAGAATAAGTCGGATTATAGGCTACTTGATTGTAAATACGGACAGAAATTGTTCCAGAAAAAAAATGATTGATTATTATTACTGTAGCATATATGGAATTCCTTTAAATACCCGCAATACACAACAATCACTTGACTTGGTACAATATTGAACTCATTAAATGGCTCTGAATGGAAAATGAGCTACATCAGAAGGATTCAAGAGGTTTTTGATTCATGACACACATATAGAATAACAGTAATAGAATGTAACACATAAATAGAATAACAGTTATAGAATACAGACACATATTAAATAGTTACAGTATTGTTACATTAGCATTACATAGCATTATCATTATTATTACAATAGTTAAATTTCACAGCAAATTTTCTAATAATCCCACGACATTCACTCCACCAATGACGAGAAAAATACCAATAGAATGTTAACAATAGCTTAGGACGTCTTGTGACTTATCTACAAGGATCACGTTAACGTTTTGAAGTTACTCGATATTTTACGTCAAACCATAACTCCCCTAAATCTTTCCCGAATATGAGGGAGTATCATGAGCTCTTCCCAATATAACTTGAAGCTTAGAGGTGCAGTTAGTTGACACTTGCAAACATAACTCACAAACATTTTCAATTCCTTGCGGTTGAAGCTTGAGTGTTGTTGATCCTTGAATCGTGACTTGAAGTTTGAGAGTTGTATTAGGTGGCATTTTACCATACATGGGAGATAGACTAGCGCTCAGGGATGCGCATTCTGTGATAATATTCATCCTAAAATATCAAGGAAGTTGTATTTCACAGCTAAATTGATAATAATTCCACGATATTGACGAGAAAAAGTAAAAATTGATGTTACAATCATCATCCTGTAATAATTTAATAACTGTAGCCTAATCACGTAATAACTTCTTAACAGTTTGACTTTTTTGTACGGTTTTCGCTATTCAATTATTACTCTGCTTCGTAATAATGTATAATTTGACCAATTTTCCATTTGAAAGGAAAAAAGTTAGTT
Source organism: Sogatella furcifera (assembly GCA_017141385.1). Lineage (NCBI taxonomy): Eukaryota > Metazoa > Arthropoda > Insecta > Hemiptera > Delphacidae > Sogatella > Sogatella furcifera. The sequence goes on along the minus strand of CM029548.1, from coordinate 2,225,418 downwards.
TAAAAATGGCGAATTCAAGATGGTCGACCAAATTTTTAATGTTGAAATTGAGTAGAAAGTTCAATTATTCTAGTACAATCCCCTATGTCACCAGCCCTCAAATCACCTTTGTACAAGAAAATACCTATTTCAAGCCGTTTCCCAATTATTCACCTATATTTCTTATTATTATTATCAGCGTATGGATTATTAGTACAGAGTTCCTCAGCCAACATGACTATAATTTCGTGCTCTAAATTCTTTTAAAATTCAATAATTTCCGATCTTGGATAGTGCTTCAAGTGTTATTTTTGTGTTTAGCTCTATGAAATTTAAAGAAAATCACCAAAATTCCAATAAATTTGTTTAATATCAAGATTTACCACAATTTATAATTTCCCAGCATGGGAAATTGTGGTTATGTCGGCTGTGGAACTTCTTCGGAACTCCCCACAAAATAAGCCATACGATAATAATAATAATAATAATAATAATAATAATAATAATAATAATAATAATAACTATAATTTTCCACAAATTGTGATAATTCTTGATTTCATATTATTATAATTATTAACGAAAATAGGGAAAATATAATTATTTATCTGCACAAGTTTTTATGGATTTGATTGATTGTTATTTTCTACAGAAATGAGGTTCAAAGTTCAAAGCGTATGGCTTATTAGTACAGAGTTCCACAGTCAACATAATAACTATGAATTTCGACAAATAATTCATCCTGTTAGTCTTTAACACAATTATTATCAAGTTCTTGGTGAAATTGTTCCAATTTTATACAGTGAAAAACACAAAAAAGAACATTATTATTATTATTATTATTATTATTATTATTATTATTATTATTATTATTATTATTATTATTATTATTATTATTATTATTATTATTATTATTATTATTATTATTATTATTATTATTATTATTAACGTATGGCTTTATTTGGTGGGGAGACCAAAAGGTAATTCCACCTCGCCAACATAACCATGTTTCGCCAATAGGAAACATGGTAAAAGTATTGATTATTTCCACTGTAATTTAGATTCCGAGAAGTCTTTCACAATTTAGAAAGTCCGAGAGCACTCAAACACAGGTCAAAACACTAATACAAGACTGGAAAATTTGGAAGACAAAAAAGAACATTAAAAGCACTGATCCACGATCAGGAAAAATAGTATTTAGAAAGAATTTGGACCACAAAATTTTCACTGTATGCCTACATCAATTTTGTAAATTACTTGTTGAATAGAATAAATTTGATTTGGTTAAAATTAATTCAGTAGTGTTGTTGCATTGTTTGTCGATGGCCTAGAGCAGACGAGCAGCTGACTTGTAAAGTGTTCTGTGTTGTAGGGCAGCAGCAGCAGTTCGCCGCCTTCGCCTTCGGCCAGCGCCCCGCCTTTCTCGGCGGCCACTTTGGCAGCGCCCTCGACCCCCTCCAGCGCACCGCCGACCCCCTCGCCTTCCGTATGCCGCCCATCACCTCCTGTCAGAGTAAGTACCATAACTTAATTAACCATAACTAATTAACCATAACTTAATTAAGTACCATAACTTAATTAATTGTTACAATTGCGACCTGATAGCAAGTATTTCAAGCAAAGGTGATGGATGAGTGAGTGAATGAGTGAATGAGTGAATGTTTACATGGTGAATGAAAGAATACATTACAATTTTTACTAAAAAAAAACACGTTTTACTAAAAAAAACTCTTAGTTTTTATAAAAGTTCACCATTTAAAATGAATTCAAAACCATAGCTTCCAAAAAAGCATAGGAGGCTATGAGTTAAAGGTGATAATGAGTAAGTGAATGATGATGTTACAAGGCGAATGAAATATGATGAAAGTTTAGCCTATATTACAATTTTAACTTAGAAAAACACGTTTCACTTTGAAAAACTCTGAATTTCTATAAAAGTTCATCGTTAACAATTAAGATCTAATCAAAAACAGCAAATAAAAATGTTCAAAAATTTTGGTTCAAAATTAACTGGAAAAATTTCAGAGCAAAATAGAACCGACCTAACAAGAAGCCATTACAGCTGTGCTACTGAATTTTTAAAATAATTTACGATTTTTGTATTAAATTTACATAATTTTTCGGAATTATTTACTCATCTACTATTATTTTTGTTCGAACTCGTGTTATCTGTTGATGAAATAGTTGATATTCGAATTCAATCCGAATTCCATATGTGAGCTGTATTTAGTTAATCTCTACGTACTCGGAAACACATTGAGTTTCAAAGCCATGATAGCCTACATTTTTTCAACGAAGGACTATTGAATTTACATAACCAAGAAACTAGAGGATACCCATCACGATTATATTTATCCTTTAATATATCACAATTATTATATTCCTCCTTTCCTTGAAAACGGCATAACCCTATAGGGAAGATCTACATTATCCATCCAAGTATTTATTTTACAGAAAAAGCATTGAGAATTGTTTAGGCTCCCTAGATATCACTCTCCTTTTCCCAGGGTGAAACTTTTTTAACCTGTGAACATTTTTCATCGTTTAATAACCTGCGAGGAATATTTCCTCCGTCCGTCTGCATACGTCAGTCTGTTGCTGATGGGTACGCCTTGCTTCAGTTCAGTGTTGTACGGTTATAGAATGATACCACTGGCGGCTCGTACCCACGAAACAGGTGAAGTGCCCGTATCTTTTACTGTACAGCACTTCACCTGTTTCGTGGGCACGAGCCGCCAGTGAATGATACATGGATGCCTGGATGGACATACAGAATAACCCTTACAAATCCATTACCTATAAGTCAATAATATTGGAAAAAGCGTTATTAAAAGTGACCGTGAATCACAACATAATCTAACTGGAAGCGATAATCTACCTCACTGTGAGTCGTGAGGGATTTACTCACAGTAATATAGAGCGATGAGGTGGATCACTCACCAAACAAGCGGTCGGCGCGTTTTTTGCCGCCTCAGCGATTCTTGAGGGGGAATCGGTTGAAGGGGTTAACCCCCCCCCCCAACATATCAAAAACACTGATCGGTACAAAGGTTACACAAAAAGTGAGTATAGATATAGTCTGTCCAAGCAAAGAAGACCCTCTGGCAAGATGGGTAAATGACTCCAGCTTGGTCAATAATTGTTCAACAATTATAAATGTGGTCTTAAATAGTAGATCAAACTGTTTTCTACAATTTGAGATCGAATTGGTAATTTTTGAACCAATATTGACCGAGCTTGAGTCATTTTCTCATCTTGCCAGAGGGTCTGCTTTGCTTGGACAGACTGTAGAAAGATGAGAGACAGTATGGGAGAGAGAGAGGACGTGACAGAGAGTGAATGAGAGGGAGTGAGAGAGACAGAGAGAGAGAAGGAGTAAGAGGGAGTAAGAAAATAGTAAAAAAGAGTGAGATAAAGTGACAGATAGACCAAGAGAAAGAGAAATAAAGTGAGGGTGTGGGAGAGAGTTTGATTAAGTGGTGAGGGATTTATGTTTGAAGAGTCTCTCTTCTGCATACAAACCTGGTTTGACTTCATTCTTCAGCCCAAGTAGAAGTAGGATCTGATTGTTTGCCTCTCATTTATGAATTCATCATTCTTTCTCGATAAGTTCATTCATTTCCTCCTCTCTCTTGACCTTAACCAAGCCTACTAACATGATTTTTTCTGAGGTCAATTCCCACATCAGCTTTTAGACTTGTGCTTGAGTAATGATAGCGATGATGATGATGATGATAATGATGAGAGATGACGACTACTTTCTAGTTAGTCAGGACTTTACTAATCCTTAATTAATTTATCACTATCTCAAGATCACTGGAATCATGATACAGGCCCACGAAACAGGTGAAGTGCCCGTATCTTTTAATGTACAGCACTTCACCTGTTTCGTGGGCGCGAGCGCCAGTGCCCAAGACTGAACATCATATTTTGCCAGTTTCTATTCATATTTATTTTGTTATCTTTCAATTTTTATAGTTATCAAATCAATTCTTATTCAGCTCATTTTATCTTCGATTTGATAAATTGGAGATTTTGCATTGAACCTTGAAAAAATTGCGTTCGAAGCTATTACCCAACAAAAAACAAGACGAGATCACTTCTTCTTCTTCTTCTTCTTCTTCTTCTTCTTCTTCTTCTTCTTCTTCTTCTTCTTCTTCTTCTTCTTCTTCTTCTTCTTCTTCTTCTTCTTCTTCTTCTTCTTCTTCTTCTTCTTCTTCTTCTTCTTCTTCTTCTTCTTCTTCTTCTTCTTCTTCTTCTTCTTCTTCTTCTTCTTCTTCTTCTTAATACAAAAATGAATTCAACGCTCTCTATGAACAAACTAGGAAATCAACTCGGTTCTCATTGCTAGCAGCCGATTGACCAAGGCGTGGTGAATGGAGGTGTGGCTTAGGCGACGACCAATCGCAGAGCTGAGGGAATTTCAAGGCAGTTCTCCCACTACCGCTCTGATTGGCTGAAATTTAGCTGCTGATATAAGCTTGTAAATGGCGGTTTTTGTTTTTCTCTAATAGTCACTGGCGGCTCGTGCCCACGAAACAGGTGAAGTGCCCGTATCTTTTACTGTACAGCATTTCACCTATTTCGTGGGCACGAGCCGCCAGTGCAAATAGTTTGTATCTGTTCTGTACTTATCCCTTGAATTTCAATGTAATAAAGTATTTGAAGTATATTGAATAATTTTATTTTATATGTTTATATGAAATAAAATAAATGAATATAGTATAAATAAATATAGTAAATATAAATAAAGTATAAATAAAATAAATAGTACATTGTATATATTCTAATTCTATCACCTTATATTATATTACTCGAATTTTCAATTGAATTTCCTACAATAAAATTAGAAGAATCGAATAAAGATCATACACAAAGTTTTAATCATTTCAGAGACAACATGATTCGATTCAAAGATTCTTCAATATCCTCTTGCTATCTCATGAATTTTTTTAATTGGAATTATTAATAATTATTATTAGAATTGCTACCACTGGCTGCTTATGCCTTAGTAAAAGGTGAAGTGTTGTACAGTATAGTCTGCCCAAGCAAAGAAGACCCTCTGGCAAAATGGGAAAATGATTCCAGCTTAGTCAATATTATAAAAAAAATTGTAAATGTGGTCTTAATTGTAGAACAGGATGTTCTCTACAATTTGATACAGAATTCATGATTTTTGAACCAATATTGACCGAGATTGAGTCATTTTCTCATCTTTTCAGAGGCTCTTATTTGCTTGGTCAGACTTTATAAGATACTGACTCTTCACCTAACAAGCCACCAGTGATGATTATGTACTTACTTTTGATTTCAATATTATCATTTAGGAATAACTCAATGACAACTCTGAAATTGACAACATCAGCTATTGGAGCGCACTAGGGTCGAACGAAACCGCCTACAAAATTCACTTGACACAATAACTGAGCCAGATTACAACCGAAAGTAGCCTATTGAAAATTCATTTTAATCGAACACCCTTTTTAGATGGGAAAATTAAAACCTTCACATTTTGATTGTAAACTCTCGACATCTTTCTCCATCGGATGGAAATTTATATGTCCAAAGTACACCTTGCTATGTAACTACAGCACCATTTATATTACCGTTAAGATATTGAATTCCAATTTCAATCATTTTCTTCAGTTTTCATAGTCTTTACTTAGTTAATCAAGCGAACAATGTAATTAGTCTAATTCTCAATATGCTTTATATAGGATACTAGCCAGCAGGCTCGCTTCGCTCGCCTTCTCCGCCTAGCCTCTGTCAGTGACATCCTGCAAATTCCGTTCAGTAGGGATTTGAAATTTATTGAGCACAGCATTTCTACACCTAATCTGTACCTGTTAACCTAATTTCAACATTTTCTGCCAATTTGTTCTAGAAAAATCTAAGAAGAACTCTAAAGTAAAACGCTAATATTAAGCGTAACCTTGGGAAGTATATCGGACATAGTTTGAAACTTGATTCAATATCTTCCAAATTAATTCATCTATAATCCCGCTGAACCATTCAATTTACAGTTAGGATTGGTCGTATCAAGGCGAAAGATATGCAACCCGCAACACATCTACAATTTTGAAAACCTGATTACTGGTGTAATCTTGAACGGATTGCAAAAATATTTCAACACAAAATTTCTAGACCTCATTTGAACCTGCCCACCAAATATCAACATTTTCTACCGATTGGTTCTCGAAAAAATGAGGAAAACGCCGAAAAACTCTAGAAAAACTAAAATATTTGGCCTTATTTATATCCTTGAAAAGTTTTTAAAATTCTTTCTTAGCGTGCGTCTGAACGTCCAACTGAACATGCCTGCCAAATTTGAACGCATTCGCTTCAGTGGATTTTTAGGACTGGTGATGAATGAATCAGTCAGTGCCATTTCGCTTATTTAGATACTAGCCGGCAGGCTCGCTTCGTTCGCCTTCTCCGCCTTTTTTCTCTAATCTACATGAATAAAGTGAATGAATATGAATCCCTCTCACTCCCTCCCAATATCCTATCTCCTCATCACTGGAGAAGCGTCGACTTTATCCCATCGTTTTGTCGAAAAACAAATATATTTCATCACATAACTGTCCATCATATGTGACGGACCCGGACCCTCACCCTACCCCTCGTTCCCCCCAAAGGATCGATGACGTCCTTCCAGCAGCAGCACGGAATCTGTCTAATAAAAGCGCGCGGATTTTTAATCACAACGTGAATGGGTGTGAGTGTTCACATAGGATGTGTCACCAGTGTGTATCGAATTTTTAACGTTTTTATAGACGCGGCACGCGGAGCGCGCCAAACGTTTTTTAATGAAAACATTTTTGAGCGCGCACCGACCGCTGAAATCCGTTCACTCGGATTTATTAATTAATTTTTGAGCGCAATCTGGCTATTGGAAGGACAGACGCGGAGAACTAATTTCCAAGAAATTTCTGTTTTGTTATGAAATAATAAAGGTGGATTGGAATGTTGGTTTGACACGGTGTTGATTGAAATGTTCAGTTATATGAGAGTCGAGATTTTAAGAAATTTTTGTTATTATGAGATGATGAAGGCAGACTACATTGTAGACTGGTATGGAATATTGGTTTGTCATTTTTTATCCTAGTGACAGTATTAAAATATTCTGTTGCAAAAATTTTTGTTAGGTATAGTCTGTCCCAGCAGAGAAGACATTCTGGCAAGATGAGAAAATGACTTAAACTCGGTCAATATTGTATAAAAAATTATAAATTTGGTCTCAACTTGTGGAAAATATTCTGATCTACAGCGATTTGAGACTAAATTTGTAATTTTTAAATTAATATTGACCAAGCTGGAGTCATTCTCATATCGTGTCAAAATGTCTTTTGTGCTTGAACAGACTATTAATACTGTAGTCACAACCTACCTGAGAAATATGTTTCAAGAAATTCTTGTTTTCATGGAATAATACTGTTATTCTTTTCAAAATTTTTATAATACATCTATAAATATATAAATCTATAGTATCTATAAATTTTTGATTGAAGTGCTGCGAAAACATGTTAACTAGTTTCGAACTTATTATTTATCAAAATTTGGTATAAAGACGTTTTGGACAATAGTCTGTGTTTTTAACCAATAAGTTTATTATTTCTGTAAAATGAATAGATGAATAAATAATTTAGACACAGAAATCTTGATTTGTCCAGAAATTTATATAACAATCAAGTATCATGAAATTTTTGTTGTAGCGAAATACTGGAGTTAGGCTACCTGTATAAAGTGGTTTGGAATATAGATTTCTACAAGACACGAATGTATTAGTAGGTTACTTCACGTAAAAGAGACAGACGAAACCGCCTAACGTTTTGGCGTCTGTGATACATTACGTAATAAATAATAACAGAGTCACCTTGAATAAAGTGGTTATGAAAGTTAACTAGCCTATTACATATATGCATGTAACTCATCTATATCTTTGTCAGTTCTATATGTCACGAAGTAAGCAGGTGTACATTGGAATAGGTTTTCCACGAAAACAAATTTGTAAAACATTAGTCGTAATAGTGATGTGTCACTTTTGCCATTGACAAAAACCAAAAGTGACATTTTGGCCAGCCACCCAAGTGACCAGCACTGGACAATCGGCGAGCAGTCATCCCTGAAATGGACCAAGGACCCTTTTTTCGGGACAGGACCTCCTGGGAGGGGAACTGAGGTGATAAATGGGAGTGAGAGGAAGTGGAATTGGAATAGGAGGTAAAGCAGTAGTGGAAGGAGGAGTAGGAGGAGGGGGAGGAGTAGGAGGAGGAGGAGGAGGAGGAGGAGGAGGAGGAGTAGGAGGAGGAGGAGGAAGCGGAGGAGGAGACGAAGTGGGAGGAAGCGGAGGAGGAGATGAAGAAAGGGAGAAGAAAAAGAAAAAGGAACAGGAGGAGTAGGAAGAGAAATAAATAGAACTAGTGGAAGAAGTAAGTGGAAAAGGAGAAAGAGGTCCAGAATAAGCAGGGGAAGCAAAAAGGGAAGAAATGACATAAGGAAGAGAAGGATTGAGGTTGAGAAGGAAGAGGGATGGAGAAGGGGGAGGAGGCGCAGGAAAAGAAGAGAATGGTGAAGTGGGGGAGAGTATAAGGAGTTGAAGGATGAGTGGAGGGGTAGAAGGAGTAGAAAGAAGAGAGGAGGAGAAAAATGAGTAGAAGAGAGTTGGAAGGGAGATGATGAATGAAAAAGAGAAGAAGGAGGAGGAGGAGGTCGAGTAACTGGCGAAGAAGGGGAAGGAGGAAAAGTTGTGAGGAGGAAATGGGAGGAGAAGGAGTGGAAGAAGAAAATGGAGGTGAGGAGAGAGAATGATAAGACTGAGAATAAGATGAACAAGCTGAAGAAGAACATGAAGAGGATTAATAAGATTAACGAAAAAGATGGAGGAAAAGAAGAAGAAGAAAAAGAAGAAGAAGAAGAAGATGAAGGAGAAGAAGAAGAAGAAGAAGGAGGTGAAGAAGAAGAAGAAGAAGAAGAAGAAGAAGAAGGAGGAGGAGAAAAAGAAGAAGGAGAAGAAGAAAAAGAAGATGAAAAATAAGAAGAAGAAAAAAAAAGGAGAAGAAGAAGAAGATGAAAAATAAGAAGAAGAAAAAAAGGAGAAAAAAAAGAAAAAAGAAAAAGAAGAAGGAGCAGGAACACAAGCAAAATTTTTGGAAAATTTTTCTGAAAAAAGGAGAAGAAAATTTTCAAAAGAATGAGGAAAGAGAAGGTGAAAATGAAGATGATGATTATGTTGTTGTTGATGAGAAGTTAGAGGTGAAAGAGGGAGTGTAGGAGAAGAAATATAAAACTGAGACGAATGAAAAGGGGAATAAGAAGAGGATAAGACAGTTTGGAAGCTTGTAGCAGATTAATAGCTAACGGAAGTGAGACGCGTGTTGGATGGCACGAGCCGAGAGACTGCTCAAACAGAGCCAAGAAGCTGTAAACCAGTTTCCGGCCACACAGAGACAAACAACACAGGACTGGACATAGCGGATGTGTCCGAAACATTTGGTCAACAGAAGAAACAAACGCTGACCACCAGCAGTTGACAGGGTCCAGTGATTCCAAAACTGGATTGGAACTGTTTTTTCATAGTATTATGTAATCAATTACTGTCCACGGAGCAAGCCTATACTCCGTCCACTGAGTGTTCGGACCTAAGCTCCTCCTACGATGTTCTGACGTCATGATCCGACCAGCTCACAAGCGGTCGTAATTGGCAGGAACGTAGAAATTTCTAATCGATATTGGAAGATCAATATCGATTTTTTGAGTGGCCTTAGAAATATTGATGTTTTAAGGATGTTCGGCAAAATTTACATCCTTCTAACATGAGAACGATCATTATCAATATGACTTGATAGAGTTATAGTCGATTGAGCATAATATTTCATAATAGTATTTTTGTTAATATTATTTTGACTGCTCTGTTTAAGTCGGGAATTTCAAACTCACACTACTGCAAATTCAAGTAGGCCTATATAACCTAATCTAAAGTTTACATTTGCAATAAATTAATCTCATGACTGTATGTAAGTTTAATTTGAATTCAATAAAACCAATATTTTTTAAAAGAACTATGTTATTTTGTTGAAGGTGAAACAAAGAACAAAACATATCCGCCAAAAAATCTCCCATGAGAGGTTTGAATTATGTAAATCAGCTGAAAGAGTGCAAACACATAAATTTTGATAGATTCCCTGAAAAGTGAAAGACTTGCGTTTCCCAGATTTTCACAGCATGACTGTGACCTAAAAAGTAACAGCTGCAGCATGATGACCTTACTTGCCATTGGCTAAAGCCGCCTGCGACGTCAAAATGGGGGAGGAGCTTAGGTCCGAACACTCGGTGGACAGAGTATAGTTATAGCCGACTATACTATTTTTACATACTACTGTACTAATATTCAAGCTACTATGATGTGTTTGAAAAAACATAAAATTCAATTCAATTTTCCATGTATTATTAATGAATTATAAATATCATCATTCATCTATTTATGTGTTAAAGTTGATTCCTTTATTTGATTGTTTCCCATCTCTAAACATAATTAACTTTTCGAGTAACCATTTAATTTATTATTTTGAGATTTCTCCTGCTCCCTTGAACAAGCTCAAACGAAAATTAGCACATACAATAAATATTACCAGATACATAAGCTAGATCTTTTTGTTTTTCAATTAATTATCAGTAAATTTTTAAATTAGAAACGTCCAAGCTGTCGCCAGACAACAGCCAGTTCCACGGTTCCACCTGGTTTTCAATGAACTAACAATCAATAATTTTCAAATTGCAAATTACAATACTCTTGTCGAGCAAAGAAGAAATTCTGGCAAGATGGAAGAATCACTCCAGCTCGGTCAATATTGGTTCAAAAAAGTTTGGTCTCAAATTATAGAGCTGAATGTTTTCTTAAATTAAAGACCAAATTCAAAGATTTGAATTCAACTTTTGAACCAAATTCAACTTTTCAACCAATATCGACCGAGCTGAAATCATGTTTCCATTTTGCCAGAATTCCATTTTCCATTTTTCTTTTCTCTGCTAGACTGGACTATACTAAATAATTTAAAAACTGCAATTCCCAATTGATGCAGCCCCACCAAATAATTTTAAAATTGCAATTTCTAATTTATGTTCAATCAATTTTCCAATTCCAATTTCTAATCTCTTATCAAATAATGTTATCTATCTGCCCCCAGACATGAGCCAGTTCTCGCTGAACCAGAGCGCGGCGCACTGGGGCTATAGCGCGGGGGCAGCCGGCGCACCGCCCCCCTACTCATCCTACCTGGGGGCCAGCTGCGCCTCCTTCAACCACCACTCGGCTGCCGCCTCCGCCAGTGCCGCCTTCGCCACCGCCGCCTCCGCTGCACCCGCTTCAGCCGCCTCTGCAATCACCGCCAACGAGCATCATCACAGTCACGATGCGTTCAACTCGAATAGCACGGCCTCTTCGTGTGAGTATTTGAGTATTAATGTTTACAATAATATACTGTAAGCATAATATACTGTATAGCATACTATGTGTTATTCTATGTGTTATCCAAATAGTGTTTCAAAAGGGGACAATTTTCCACCATTGTTGTCTCGTTAACAAAGCATTTTGTGGTTATATCCCATCCCGATAGAACTTCCTTCTCTAATTTGTGTGAGGAAATAGCCTGAGAATTATTGCACATTCCTCCTGAAACACTCTATTCATCCCCAATAGTTTTTCATTCTTCTTTTACTCTAATCTAGTATTTTTATTCGCTGGAATTCATAATTTTCAACCATTATTATCTTTTCTGAAGAAAGGAAATAAACAACGCTATTATAAACGGCAACACATGTTCGTTTTTTCGACTTTCGATTCTTTCAGTGGATATTTTTTTCGATTCTTTTTCGAAGTCGATTCTTTCAGTGGATAGAGAGGTTTCTAATATAAACTTACTTATTCAGTCGCAAAAGAAGCCTCAAATCTCATCTAATATTAGTTTTATATCGATTTTATGCATGTATTTGTTATTTGAATTTTGATGTATATAGAAATATAAATTAACATATAGCACATTTTTGTTCGGATTTTCCAGTTCATAAATCTTGATTGTTGTCATTTTGCCTACCCACTCTATTAGCCTCTCTACAATCCACCTATACTATATTCACGATCTTTTGAGACGAAATGAACAAACTTTTTTGCGCGTGTGTGCGGGTAGAGGGAGGTATTACTTCATACGACGGTCGGCCGATGTCGAACAGCTGTAGCCAATCACAGTTCTTGGCTTTTCCTCAAGCTCAAACAAAAGTCTCAAGTGATCGTGAATAGGGTATTGTTTGATGTATCTTCTTTTTTTGATCAAGTCGACTTGACTTAAAAACAACCTCGTGTGGTCACTTCATGAAACATTTTATTGCGAATAAATTTTGTTACTTTACCAGTAGAATACATGGTAAATCCTACTGACTTAGTACCGAGTGCATCAAATTGAGTAATTGAGTATAGTAGACAATATTAGAGTTTAGACAATATAGTAGAGTATTTATTAGAGTACGTATTAGACAATATTGTAGAGTTACAAGCATAACCATTTTGAACGTAGTCCTCAACAGAGCAGCCACCTATAGTCTGTCTAAGCGACAAAAATTGTGGGAAACATTCTAGAGTCATTTCCCCATCTTGCCAGAATGTCTTCTTTGCTTGGACAGACTACTAGTCCAGAAATGAGTGTAATCACACATCAGCTTTCTCTCTGTTTTGTGTAGCAATTCAATTAATAAAAAAATCATTGTTCTCTGTTTCTTGCAGTAATCCTCCCCGACACAACGGTAGGTGGTACAGGTGCGGGAGGAGCAACAGGTACCGGAGTTGACCTTGACCAAAGTCAACAGCTGATGCAAGGTCATCAGACGGGTCTGGGTGGACAGGGGGGTGGCGCTCTCTCGCGCTACTCGACCGACTTTCTGAGTGCGGGCGGGCCGCGATCGCTCAGCGATTCCTCAGCGGCCGAATCGCCGGTGGGCAGCGAGGAGGTGCTGCAGACTAACGGAGGTAAGTTGTATTACAGACTAGAGAATCTATACATAGTTTGTGAGATCTCCATTGTTTGTTGTTATATCAATTTGAACAAGTTTTTCACACAACTTGAGTAAGATACTTCAGGTAGTTAGCAACACTCCAGAAATTGAAGCGATTACAAATAAAATGTGTTGTCGCGATTTTGAAGGAACTGGAAAAGAAGTGGGGGAAGTTTATAGTTCAAATCAACAACATAGCCTATACGATATTTCCCGCTGAAAATATAAGCGAATTCACATCAGAAGTTCTGATCTGTAGGCTTCTACATCTCTTCATAGTCTTCCGCACCAGTTTTCATTTTGCTCAATATCAGGCAGTCATGGAGCAGTCTTCTCTGTAATGAACTTTGACTCGAGATATCGTTATTCAACTATCTATCATTATCATAAATAGAATCATAGAAGGTTATGAACTAGTTATGACTTGAGCTAGGTACTTCAGAGAGATTGTGAGATACTGGAGAGTTCAAGCTTGTTGAACAAGTTCCAATAAAAGGTTACATATCAAAAGTTTGTGGGAACATTATCTGTAATATTTTCTCCTTCCAATTGTTTAGAACACGTTCTCACGATTCCTATCACTATGGAAATAGAAGTTAACAATTATCAACTTCTTCATTCCCGGTAATTAACAATCAAATATTCCACAATTTGTTTTTTTATAAATGAAAAGACAAGATTTTGTTAAACCACTGACTTATTATCTGACTTGAGATACCGTTTTAGGGCGATACACCATTATCAATCTCTGGTAAACTCCAGAGTTTGCGGTTGACAAAGATTGATGATAGTGTAGCAACCAGTAGCAACCGGTATCTCGAGTTGTATGAATTTGTGGTTTGACAATATATTTTTTGCTCATTGTTTTCTCACTCAACAAGTGAATGATTATATTCAACTTTTCAATAATAAGTTTTTTTAATCATGGAAAGGTTCCACACACACACAATATTTCCTCGACAAGTTTTACCAATCAATTTCCATTATTTGTTATAAAATACTACAAATTTTATTAATATTTTTTTTTTTTTTGTTTCAGGCACCGGCTTCCACCACCACCACGTCCACCACCACCACAACTCAGGCGCCACCACGGGTGGCAGCTACCACAGTTCGCACCACTACCCCGTCCTTCCAGCCTCCTTGCTCTACTCCCAACTCTACTCAGGCTCCACAGACCTCCTCAGCACCACCGCCAACACCAGGCCGGGCCTGGATGACGTCACCAGTGGCGTGACGTCAGCAGTAGGAGTCCAGCAGCGCACACAGGACGTGTGGCGGCCCTATTGACCTTACATGAGCAGCACCGCCGCCTCCTATCACCTATTTCCCGAAACGTCGTGAGCCAACTGGATGACGTCATAGACTGCGTTCTGGGGAGTGACGTCATGGGACAATGATGGAAAAGTGCGAAGATGACGTCATAGGGTTCGTTCTAGGGAGTTACATCATAGGACAATGGCGGAAAAGTGCGAACATGACGTCGTAGGGTGTGTTTTGGGAAGTGACGTCATGGGATGTTTGTGGAAAAGTGCAAAGATGACGTCATAGGGTGCGTTTTGAGGAGTGATGTCATGGGAAAATGGTGCAAAAGTGCAATGGTGTCATCATAGAACACTCTAGTGAAGGTGTCATATTGTATTGAACTCTTATTCAATAGTGGACATTTTTGTGAAGATAATGTTATTGAACATTCTTGTGAAGATGACGTCAGATTGTAAATAAACATTTCAAAGGCATAAGTGCACTTGTACAAAATGACGTCAAAGGACATGTTTCCAAAATGAAGTGTCAAAAGGGACTGGTGAGCTAATGTTAGTAGGACATCATGTATGAACTAGCTGACATAGTAATTTTTAGCAGTTGAATATTGTGAAAACGACGTCAAAGGCATAAAAATATTGTCATATTTTCAAAGATAATAATAATAATAATAATATTCTTATGGCTTTTGATGGTGGGGACACCCTTACGGGTAGTTCCACCTCAAAGATAATGTTATAGGCGGTTGGTGAAGGACTATAAATGGTTTCCTAATATCAACTAGAGGATGTCATAGAGGGATTATTTGATGGGTGAATTGTTGTGAGAATGACATTTTTGCAAAAATGATGTGGTAGATTATTTCTGAGCATGTACAAAAGTGACATTCTAGGTCATTAAAGTGATCTAAATGAGTCACAGCACGCAGAACCATATAGCAACATGAGACCTGTACTTATTTTAAAAATGACATTAAGGGACAGTGGTGGATTAGTACTCTATTCCAAAGTGTGAGCTATGAGTAAGCATAATGGCATTTTGGGGGAATTTATTTTCTCCGAAGAAACGTCTTGGGGAGACGTCTCAGGATATTGTTGAAGTATTGTAGAAATTGAACCATAAAACTTGTTGAACAATTGTTTGAATGATGATATCCGTGAACAATGAACTTGAATAATGGCATAACCTACCGTACATCAAAAGTAAATTAAGGAAGATGGAAGAAAAATAAAATATTTAAGAGACATCTTACGAGTGGTTCAGGATTCATGGACTACATTGAAGTGATTTCTGAAGTTCAATCGAGAACTGTTTTAGCTCTTGTTAGAACTAATTCCAAGATGAGTGGTTTACAAAATTTATTGAAATATTGTGCAATATTGAATGTTACGTGCAATATAATTATTCAATAAAATCATGAAAATACGATTACAATGTATGTAATGTAATGATATGCTCTTGTCAATTTGACTTCATTGAATTCATGTCAGTTTGTCAGTCTACATTGGAACAGGTTTAAGGAAGCGCTTCACATTTTCCCACTATGTATTACTTACATTTGTTGAATATAATGAAGTACAAAATACAAAACTGAATAAAACTCTATGTGAACTTCTGCTACTATTTCAGAAATTGATGGTACTCCCATTTGGGCTGGGAATAGGATACTGAGAATGGTTAAGCTATCTCTGAAATACAGTGGGTTGGATGTAGGATGCCATTAGTGGTTTTGAAATTTCACTTGTAATACGAGTACTATTAAACTTGAGTAGACGATATTTTCGCAAGTGAGTTTATAACTTTATAAGAATAGTACATTGCCGTATGAAATTTTGATGATTGAATAGTTGGTCGAGTGAGATTTACCAAACACGAGAGTTGTAACTGATGGAGATGTCCCAAGTAACAAGTTTTGAAAATATTCTTGATAAAATAAATAACTTTTATTGCTTACTGATTACTTAAGTAGCCTACTTAACGGGTGAAATAACAAAAAAAGCTCGTCAAGTGAAAAAAGCTAGCATTTGTTAAAAATACCTGACATTGAATCAACTGAGGCAACCGCTTTATTTTTGGGCGTGAAATTTAAATTGGTACAGTTTACGGATTATATCTGTCTATTGAGAGAGATAAATAATATCGTTTCTACGATAAATTTGGAAATACTAATCATACTTGTTCTGCAAAACAACCGATCTTGCAAAGTTTATACGATAAAAAAGTAAAAAATGGAGTCAACTATGGAATTAATTATCTCTATTGATGTGAAGATCATTGAAAGTACTGTAAAACATTCCTAATGGTTGTGAAAACTAATTTGTATTAAACTATATTGTGAAAACCAAGCTGAATTAAACTGCATTAATTCAAATTGGTTGATTTATGAAATTATTTTACTGGAAAAAGAAACTCGATATCAAAACTTCCTCATAGGCCCTGTAGGCTACCAACAATCTCTTTAATGGGAAGAATAGTTGACACTTTTTATTTTATGAAATCAGATCGGTATAGTGATCAAAAGGCAGCTCTATAAATGATAGTCTTCATGCAAATTCTCATTTTGTTCGAGTATTTTGATCTGTAATTGGATTACACGAATAAATACTAGATAATCTATTCACTTCTATATTCCATCTGATTGATCGATTTTTATTCAGTGCTAGGTCTGGAAAGACCCATTAAACCACTGGCGGCTCGTACCCATGAAACAGGTGAAGTGCCCTCATCTTTTACTGTACAGCACTTCACCTGTTTCGTGGGCACGAGCCGCCAGTGCATTGCACAACACAACATGGATTACATCTCACATTAGCAATATAGAAGGAATGATATCTATGAATATTCAAGAACCAAAACTACCTTTTTCAACCTAATCTGTTGATATTCTCAATGTAGGATGCTCTATTTATATTTAGATCATATGTATATTGTAGAACGTACTAATATTCTATTTTCTTGAACATGTGCAATAAGATTTCTTCAATAACGTATACTGTTAACTGTAACTTTATCAATAATGTGTAAAATCTTTGTCTTGTGAATAAGTGATACCTCTTTTAGAATAAATTTTCCGTAACTATGTTATAGTCTGTCCAAGCAAAGAAGACCCTCTGACAAGATGAGAAAATGACTCCAGCTCGATCAATATCGATTTAAAAATTATTGATTTGGTCTTAATCGTAGGAAACATTCTGATCTACAATTTGAGACCAAATCAACATTTTTTAAACCTATGTTAACCGAGCTGGAGTCATTTTCTCATCTTGCCAGAGGGTCTTCTTTGCTTGAACAGACTATACTAATAGATCGAAAGTACAGTATTATTAACTTAAGATACTTTATAATCAGTGTATATATAAATGTGATCTGATTACACATTCTCTGTAGAACGTTTTTGTTTTGTGTTTATCTTAATCTGTTGTGTACAGATCTGTTAAAAATACCTCAACTGTTGATATAAGATAACTCTGTGAAATATTAATTTTAGGAGAATGCTTCTCTGAAAGCTGTCTGTGCAATATCTTAGTGTCTAAGAACTCTGTAAAATATGAGAGTAAAATTTGGTTTACAACCGATTTCTGAGTGTGTTTGTTTTTATTTTTAACCCACTGCCTTGGAGGTCTGCTCATGCAGTGTTTCGTTCTCTTCCAAATTTTTAATGGCAACTCTAGCAAATCTTTGTCATAAAAATCAAATTGAACAAATATATCAACTCAAGTTGGTTGAAATCAAATCTGTAGTTGAAAATCAAATCAAAAACATAATGAACTTGGAGAATTCACTTATAGAAATCAAATACTTATCAAACAAATCACTTATATGTCTGCAATCAAATTTTCCATTAAATCTCTTCCATTGATAGATTAACTTCAATGACCTTTCTGGAATTGAGAAGGTGAAATAAAATCATATCAATGAATAATAAAATAGTAAGTAATGAAATGTAAGGTGAATGAGAAGCCTCATACACCTAATGTAGCTTCCTTGGTCGTATAGTCTGTCCAAGCAAAGAAGAGCCTCTAGCAAGATGGGAAAATGACTCCAGCTTGGTCAATATTTGTTCAAGAATTATAAATGTGTTCACAATAGTAGATCAAAAAATCGTTTCCTATAATTTAAGATCGAATTGATAATTTTTGAACCAATATTGTTCGAACTTGAGTCATTTTCCCATCTTGCCAGATGGTGGTCTTCTTTGCTTGAACAGACTATACCAATGTTCATGTTATACAGATTGATAAGCTTCAACTTTTAGAAGAACTTTTCTAAAACCCAAATAGAAGCTGTCTTAAACGCACGAATTTCATACAGGTAGTAGGATAACAGCTGTTCAACTCTCCTGTTTCTACAGAAAGTATAGCTGACGCCAAAATTAGGTTGTTTCGTCTGCTCCTTGTGCGCTCCAACAGCAGAAGTTTTCAATCATATTTGTCATTTAGCTATGCCTATATTTCGCTTTTCAAATCAAAAGAGACAATAGATGGTTCACATCAGCTGTTAGTAGGCTGAATCACGTACAAGAGACGAACGAAACTCCTCAAGTTTTGGGCGTCACCTATAGAATATACAAGTTTGACTGAGATTACTTTTTCTGTATAACAATATTGACAACAATTATTGAAGTACAGTATTTCAAAGTATTCAATCTAGGCCTATACAGAAGTAGTTTCTGCCTATCTTAGAAATAGTTTCTATTTTCACAAATCCATTTTAAGTAAAATTAGTTAATTTTAATTAAGTAATTCTTCACAAATTCATTTCATGTACAATACGATAGGTATTTGCAGACAGCGGATTTCAAAATTGATACAGGAAGGAAGCTCGTTGATACGAGACATTATTGCTGTGCTCATGAATCGCCCCCATATTGGTTATAAGATAAGATATATATGAGTTACAAGATTATTGATAAATAGAATGGAAAAATCAAATACCTTTTTCAAATAACTCAAGAAGTATTTTTTTAAAAATAAAAAAAGGGTATTTGACTTCTCATTTTATTTATCAATTATATTAAATAGCCCTAAGTTTGAAGTTTAATTTACAAGATTATTATATTTCTCAATTATCAAACATTTTGAGAACATCCAACTCAGTTTACACATCTTTCGAGTTAAATCAATAAGACCAATAAGAAACTAATAAATAGACTAATAAACAATAAGACTAATTAATAATGAGTCTTTTAGTACCAGAGAGTCAATATTTTTTCCTTGATTTTCGACTTTATAAAAAAATCAGCTAAAGTTTTGCTTCAATTAGCTTTTTCCCTATATGCGATTACTCATCAATTTTGGACTTTTCAATCACTACTGCGTATGAAATATCTGCCGTGTAAAGAGGTGTTAAACACTGGCGGCTTGTGTCCACGAAACAGGTGAAGTGCTGTATAGTAAAAGATACGGGCAGTTCACCTGTTTCGTGGACACGAGCCGCCAGTGCAATCAACATAATCCACTGCCATATTTCTCATGATTTCTGAGAATCCGTATCAAACAATATTATGAGTGAAATCATTCTTCTAGTATTTCGTTCACATTAAAACTCGTAAGAAATTTATTTAATTATAATAAATTTTATTAAAGGCGTCTCATCATCAACTGACGACTAACGTAGTGGAAGCTTCTAGAAGCTCCTCCCAGAAGGCGTGTCTTCTGAGACAGCCAATCAGAACACAGCTCGACTTTGTGACGTAACTCGGCAAACCTCCTGCTTTCAGCTCGTCAAACGCCATTCCTAGACTAATTCTCTCCGGCAAATATTGAAATAGTCTATAAATTATTATAATCAAGTTGAAAACTACTTGAATCATTACAAAGTTGATATCATTATCATTATAATGCTAGGATGATATAATTTGATTGATTCTGATATTATTTTGAGAAGAGAATGAAAGAGAGAAAGAAGTATATTATGCCATTCAACTTTAGTACAATCAATTTCCGAGGAAAAGTGGATAATAATTTTTGATAATGCTCACTTACATTGATAGAAGAAGAAGAAGGAGAAGAAGAAGAAGAAGAAGAAGAAGAAGAAGAAGAAGAAGAAGAAGAAGAAGAAGCGCAAATATATTTCACAGAAATATTGATATTTTAATCAAAATCAGAACAAAATCTCCTGGATAACTAATTTAAGTTCATTGAAAAAAATCACGGAATATTAATTACAAGAGTAGGCTAATTATCACTTTATAATAAAGAATAGCTGACGCTATAATGTTGGGATTTTTCATCTGCCTCTAGTGCACCTAAACAGCTGTTGTATATTACGAACAAGAAACAGACGAAGCCGCCTAACTTTTTTAACTTTAGCTATATTATAATAGGATAGCATATATCATTATGAAATACAAAAATTGAATTGAAGATTGTTGACTTAGAATATAAATGACGAATCCGTATACCTCTTTCATAGGTGGTAGGTGGGATGAAAAATGGAAATAAAAAAAAATTTAAATGAAGGATAAATTGCAAGTTGCAGTTGTAGGAGTGGACATCGTGCTAAGACGCAATGAAAATTCATTACTGTGAATGATAACTCATTGATTAAAAAGTTTAGTTTTTAATTTTCTTTTTTAGATAAGAGCCATTCACCGGTATCATACGAGAATATTCTCTACTACATACCAAATATGAAATCTCATGAAATATTAACAGATAAAAGTATGATCTCTTGGGAGAAAATGTTGCAAATAAAAGAAGAAACACAATGATCTGGTGGAGGATTACACAGAAAATGAGTCTTTGTTGAGATGTAAGACGACGAGGAATGCAATGATGGATGTTGTGTGTCTTTGACTTTATATCTCACTCATCCACTGTGTGAGGGCCCGCAATGGTCACTTACACACTCACTCACTCACTCACTCACTCACTCACTTACTCACTCACTCACTCACTCACTCACTCACTCACTCACTCACTCACTCACTCACTCACTCACTCACTCACTCACTCACTCACTCACTCACTCACTCACTCACTCACTCACTCACTCACTCACTCACTCACTCACTCACTCACTCACTCACTCACTCACTCACTCACTCACTCACTCACTCACTCACTGAGGACTGAGAGCAGTAAGAACAAACGGATCTCTGCTGTGGCCACAAGGAAGGAATGTTCGTCCATCAGAGCATAGCTTAGCAGCAATGGGATTCTTCTGTTCCACTTTGTATAGTCTGACCAAACAGAGAAGACATTCTGGCAAGATGGGAAAATGACTCCAGCTCAGTCAATATTGATTCATAGATTATAAATCTAGTCTCAAACTGTAGAAAACGTTCTGATCTACAATTTGAGACCAAATTTATAATTTTTGAACTTTTATTGACTGAGCTGGAGTCATTTTCTCATCTTATTAGAATGTCTTCTTTGCTTGGGAAGGCTATTTGCATTCTCCTCATTTCACTCTTATACCGTACTTCAATGAGTAGAGATGGGATTCGAGAGTGACTTCACATACCATAGGAAAAAGACATTTGTTGAGAGAAAGGAGCGATTTCAAGTTTTCCAGAGTAATTTTTTTCGTAATTAATGAGTGAATAATGAATTTTTATTTCCATCAGAAATAACATATTTAAAATGAAGAAAAACTAGAAAATTAACTGACCACTATATCCAGTGGCGAATGTTAAAAATTATTGAAAATAAGCAACAAATTGCCTAGTATATACAAGCATATTATTGCAAAGTAGGAAGGAATACTGCCTGCAGCGCATCGTAATAAAATCAAAAATTGAATAAAATAATAATGATAATATTATTATCATCGTATGCCATATTTGGTAGGAAGTCCCAAAAGAATGTTCCACCGGCAAAATAACTTGAATAATAAACTATCCGCGATGGGAAATTGTGGTATAAAAAAACTTCGCTCCGGCAGCTGGCGGTCGGAAAGAGTGCATTTCAAATGCAATTCTATGATTGCTCAAATCATATGACTTATAATGAGCTATTCAGGGTATGAATTCAAAGGTGCCGTTTTCGAAAAACACAATTTTCGGCATATTATTCGCTATTTTCTCCGCCATTTTTTCCGTTGATGGCTCAAATTGTAGGGCATAATAAGGGTATTATACACACCAATTTTCAAAACGATCAAGTTATTGGTCGATTTGTAGTGATTTTTCAAAACTTTCATCCCCTAATTTCACCCCCTTCCCTTGGACCAATTTGCCTGGTTAACGAACTTGACCGAGATATTAACACTAATGATTTTTGTGCAAAATTTGGTCGCTCTCCGACAAGCCCTTCGGGAGTTATCGTGTTAACAAGAATCTGTACATATATAAATAAATATATATATATAATTCATATATCTCTATATATATAGAGAGAGATATATGGATTTGAACGGACATCAGATTCGTGTTCTAGGGTCTCGGAAACGTGTAAAAAATATATCACATAATACATTTTCGATTCTCAGGGCAAGAACAATAGTGCATTTTTTCGAATGAAATGCACTAAAAAGTACAAAAATAATAAAGAATCACTCTAGATAGATACAGTCAATCGTGACTCGTGCTTTCGTGCTTTTATACGTTGAACTATAGCCTAACATTTGGTATTTACAATAGATTGCAAAGATTCCTTTTAAATGTATCAATGGCTAAGAAATATAAAATTCATTACACTATTCTACCTTGATTCACGTCTAAGAAACCAACGTGTCTTTTACCGTAAATTTTCAGCTCTTTTTATTTGAATAATAAGAATTACAGTAGGCCTACCCTTTTGAAATTATTCTCATTTTAGCATTTCAGAAGGGTACTGTGATTTATTCATACGATAAATCACAATAAAGGGTTAAGACACAGACATTAAAGTCCAAATCGTCTTTTCCCCAAATTTTGATTGAATTTTTGATTTCGATTGATATTAAACATTTTTGAGATTATCTGAAGGTTACTAAACACCTTTGAAATAGTAAAATTTTAATAGATTCGTATTTCAAATAGAAAACAGTGTTAAGTAGCCCTAAGAAAAAGTAAATATTTTCAGCTCTTAACAAATCTTTACGAAATATTTTTGTTAATTTGGTCAGAATAAAATATTGTTTTACACTCAGTTTTATTGTACGGGTATCATGAAGTATCAAAGTACAAAATTAAACTTTAAACTTGGGGCTATTTAAAATAATTGATAAATAAAATTGAAAAAATCAGTATAATTTTATTCACATCAAAAATGGGCTTAGTCCCGAAACATGCCTGTAAAACAATACTTCTAAAGTTTTATAAAAAGCGTATTTGATTTTTTTCATTTTATTTATTTAAGTACAATTTCATTTAAGTACCACAGTAGTTAGTATACAGTCTCAGTCTCCACTCACACATTGAAATTACTCCTACACCCCGAGAATTATCCCAAGAGTTGTTATAGTCTGTCCAAGCGAAGAAGACATTTTGGGAAGATGGGAAAATGACTCCAGCTCGGTGAATACTGGTTGGAAAATTATGAATTTGGTCTCAAATTGTAGATCAGAATGTTTCCTATAATTTCAGATTGAATTTATAATTTTTGAACAAATATCGACCGAGCTGGAGTAATTTTCCCATCTTGCCAGAATGTCTTCTTTGCTTGGACAGACTATAGCTTTACATAGTTGACTACATTCGAGTTGAGCGTAAAATATTCATAAATCTTTTCCACGGGTGAGCAGCAACAGCATTTGGAATTTCAACTCTCGAACCTTCCATTACTCTCGACAAGACGAGATCAAGCTGTTAACAAAACAACTTCACTACACAAAACTTGAATATAAAATGCAATCTCGCTGTAGTCTATCCAAGCATAGAAGACATTCTGGCAAGATGGGAAAATTACTACAGCTCTGTCAATATTTGTTCAAAAATTATGAATTTAGTCTCAAATCGTAGATCAAGATTTTTCCTACAATTTGAGATCAAATTCATAATTATTGAACCAATATTGATCGAGCTGGAGTAATTTCCCCATCTTGCCTGAATGTCTTCTGCAGAATGGCAAGCAGGGGAGTGTTATGGCGGTTATTAAGATGATGAATTATAATTAAGAACATTGTCTTAGGAAAATGGAGTAAGTAGCAAGGAGAGGAGCAAAGTTCGAAACCGCAGCACTGGTCCCAAGAGAGCAGTTCCGTCTCTCAGGACACCAATATATTCCGAGTGCGTGGGGCACTTCTAATTGAATGTTTTCAGAATTCCAAAGATGAGGAGGCGCTCTTCAACCCTTCAACTTTCAAGAAACTTGCTCTTCGCGATTTTCAACTGCGTTGTTGAATTCTGTAGGTTGATTCTCCAGTTTTAACGCTGGCTAAATTTGAAGTTTGTTGTTGAATTCTGAAGGTTAAAGTTTTGTATAAATAATGAATTCTGTAGCTTGATTTTCCAGTTTGATGCTGAAGAATTTTAACTCCGTTGTTATAATCTGGAGGTTAACAGTCTGTATGAATAATTTGAAATTCGCAGGCGAGTTGGGAAGATTTTTGAAGCTGAGCTAAATTTTGTTGAGGTTGTAAAGTTTGCTGATCGGTGGTTTTTTTGATGGTTGAAGTTTGAAAAGTTGAGAAATAAGGTTAGTGAATACTTTCAGTTCGATTATTGAATACTTTTAGAAGATAAACTCTAGATAATTTGATTACAATAGCTTTATTTCATCAATATTGCTCGATGGAAACAAGAAAAAGTGTGGTTGTGGAGTAATAAATCTGTGGTTTGACGATATCTTGTATTTTCATTTAATATGAAAGTCAGTCATCAACAACTACTATAAACGAAGTTTCTCAGAATTTTGAATATCTTGTACAAAATAAGAAATCTATCAAGTTTCTCTCCATTAATTACATTGTGTCAATGACTAATACAACACCCCAAGAAGAGTATTGGACAATTAAGACACAGAACCATTTTCTAAATAATTTTCTATGAGTGGAAAAAAATTGAATCGAATGACAATAAGGGACCAAATTGCAAACTAGTAGGGGATCTATAAAGATTCAATATGGTAGTTCACAGAAAATAGACAGAGTATCAATTGAATTGTTCAAAAACTTATGGATGTTCACTAGGAACTAGTCAAAGAGGTCTCTGTGATTTCAAATTGCGAAATTTGAAGGACAATAATAACTGAAATTTGAAGGACAATAAATTATAGCTGACGCCGGTTTTGTATGGTCCTCATGCGCAAATTTCCAGTGTCAAGGAGCTTCCTTCTTGTTGGATTACGTATCAATTTTCGACTTCTGTATCACTACTGCAGAATAGAAACAGACGTGTAAAGAGGCCTCAATAATTGATCTTATTTTAGAAACATGTGTAAACTTGGATAATGGCTCATTGTTTCTTGTTGTTATTCTGTTGATATTTAAATTTCAATTTATGCTTCAGGTCTGTATTGAAACACCTACTATCGCCAGTATCCTCACAATTGAAACATTGGTTTGAAACTTCTGTAAAGCCGGAGAAATGATAGCCCAATTTTATAATAATTATGATGTTGCTAAACAAGTATGGAATCGATGTTGCTCAATGATGCTGTAATACGTATCAAAGCTCTTGGGATAAGTCATGAACTGAGCTTCTCAGTAATATTATTTCAATTGCCAAATAGGTGAGCAATTGGAATATTTACTGTGAAAAAGAAGCAATAATTTATTGCAAGTGGAAAAGTATTAGTTAAGGACAGGAAATTATATTAATATACACTCTGATTTCTTTATTTTTGATTGAGCCTTTTATTCAAAATCATTAAAGTGATTCAATTAATATTGATCGATAATAATCTATTCTTGTTCATATCTTCTCTTGAATAATCTATTTCTATTATTGTTGATTGTACGCCTGTCTCGACAAAGTTAGCTGGTAGGCGAATGGCTGTTACTGTCACAAATTCCCAGCTCTCAGGGCTCTCGCGTGGTTTTTTGGCGCCCTGTTCGAGATTTTGGCAGGCGCCCCCCCCTCAACATTACCAAACGAATGCAATCCAATTTATTATAATATTCAAAGCCAGATCGAGCTGCCTTGCATGTTCACATTTTCCTCATAACCAATCCCAATGTTGCATGTGGTGTGGCAAAAAGGATCATAGGGACTTGCTTATTTTAATGTATCCCAACGTATTGTTTCGTATTTACATGTATTGGATACGTGATAAGCCTACAGAAATTAATGAAAAATAACTAAAGGATATTCACATTGAGCAAAGCTGTCATATTGTATCGTACTTCATCATTGAAATATTAAATTTTTAACTATTTGATTAATTCATTTTATTAGTTTGCTTGAAAGCACATAAGTAAGGATATTATTGATTTTCCACAGGAAAATATTGGGTATCATCATAAATATTTCATTTCACTGGAATTAAAAATGTTTTAACAAAAAATCGGAAACTCAATAACAAGCAAATTGAAAATCTCAGCCATTTTCACTGCTCTACCCAACTTTCTTGAATAACATCCTAAATAGTTCCGCAAATGGCAGTAGCGATAAGGTGACTTGCTTCGACTACCATTGGATACTCCTCTAACCTCGATCAAAATGGCATAATCGAATAACATTCGTAATAGTTCCGAATCCGAGTAGCGATGACTTGCTTCGACTTCCATTGGACACGCCTCCAAGCTCGCCTACGATCAAAATGGCCGAAACATCGGTTAGAAAAGTTTCCAAATTCAACCAGTAGATGGCAGCAGTTGACGGGTGATGTTTCATATTCGACTTGGACACGCCTTCATGCCCCGCCTGCTCTTTTCTTATTGGTTGACAGTGGTTGGTGAGTTCTGTCTTAGAAAATGGCTGCTTGCAAGAAAATGATGGATGGTGTATCATACACAAAAAATTACGGTGATTTACTATTGACGATCTTGTACTAATATACTATTTATTCATGTATTTAGGCTGGTAAGATTCTATCAATTTAGTGTTTGAAGAATTTATTTATAGAATTTAGACTCAGATTTACTTTCATCGTGTAAATAAGGCCAGTACTAGACTTCAATAGTTTTATGCTGTATGAAATGAGATGAAAATATGATTTTGCTCTCCCATCTTATACTCATTAATTCTAATTTGTATACGATGCGTATGATGAAATAACTCAAACTATTGTAATGGAATAGAATTAATTCAAGGTGGGTCAGCTAATTAGTATATATTTCTATGATGTTGTATTAATTGTATTGTATAATGTATTTCTTGAATGAGATCAATTTAACATGATTGATTGTTGTAAGAGATAAATGATCCGAACTCTCAAGGAGTTTGATTTGAAATAAATAAAAGATAAAACTGTAAACTATAATAATGAAATAAAATGGGGTTAAATATCGCTTGGCATACGAGAGGTTAAATTTTGGATCTTACTCTTTATCTCATGAGAAGGTTTTAACAGTAAAATAATGAAATGGAAAAAGAATAATATAAAATTTATTAATAATTTTAAAAGATTATTCATCAAAAGACAAAATATGATTCTCAATGATTGACAAGATATAAAAGTAAAATAGTTAATTTACTCACTTGAAAATTCATGGCAAATAATAAAAATTATGTGTTTCTATTACATCCCCGATTATTTTCACAGAAATTACAGAAATCTGAATTATTATTCACAATATTATTTCGATAAGGTACTTATATGTAACATGAATGAATTCCTTAAATCTATGTGAGTGCCAATTCTTAAGTTAAATGCAAGTTATATTAATTATCATAATGAAATACATATTCATAAAAATCAAACTTACATAATTAGAATCAAACGTTAAGCATTATAAACAAAGTTCAATTGGGTTATTATTCCCAAACATAAACAAGTGAAATAACTTAGACATCTTCAAAGTTGTAGGAAAATTTCATTCAATAATGATCGATTTATATAGTTTTTATCTATATTCAAGCAACATCAGAATACAAACAAGAATAGTATCATCAAATGTTCAAATCTTTATTATTAACTATTTGAACTTTAATAATCAATCTACTAGGCCTATAAATATTTAAATAAGAATTAAATGGAAAATATGTAAATTATATTGATGATCAAAATTAGGTCTACGAAATCTTCAAAAGCAATAAAATCAAATCATAATGCAAGAATTAAACATTAACTCCTAATGGTATTCGAGTAAGCAAAATAATATTATGAAAATTGTTAATAAAATTTCAATTGTAAATAAAAGTCAAATTATTTATCTCCTATTCTGAATGATATTTGAATCGATAGCATAAGATAGTAAATGGATACAATAATAATAAATAATTAATTATTAGCTTAGTTTTCTAATTCAGTTCCATCCATGATCCAATACCAACAACCTCTTGCCAGAAAAATGTTTGAGAAACTACAACAATTCGGTAAAGATATTAGGGAGAAGTTTTTATCAGAAACTGGCTTGTGATTAGTCGATAGAGTGTAAGATGGTTGTCAGCCAACCATAGAATTAAATTTAAGAGGGCCGTTTTTTGGCTTGCTTCATACATTGATCGTGGTTTTTCAATTGATCAATTCATTATCATGAATGAATTCATGTAGAGGAAATAATTTCTTGCGGATTCAAGTTGTTGGTGAAATAAGTTTTCTATCAAATAGTGAAGACTTATTCTAATAGCCCAATTTAAATTTTATAAATTCCCGTTCTGTATCAGCCGCCGCGGCGCCCCATTGGTAGTGGCGCCCTGTGCGATCGCACACTCCGCACACCCTACGCGAGGGCCCTACCAGCTCTATCAGGACAGTCGACGAGCTATCTGCTAGAGTAAATCGAAACGAGAGCGTCTCCAGGTGTACTCATTCGCTCTTGAAGACAGCCTCAGACTGTCCTGACAGAGCTGAGAATTGATAACAGTCATTCGCTAACCGCCTTACTTTGTGGCGTCAGCTGTAACAAATTTTCCAAACAAGTTCATAGTACGAAAATCATGTCAGCAAAATCAACAGTTGTCAAAATACTCCAACCCTCTTTTGCATACCCCGATAAAAAATCGAAACGTCAGCGAGTGAATGAAGCGACGCATCGACAGTGTTTAGGGGTGAGTAGGTTACTCGAGCACTCTTTCATCGCTTCGGGGTGGCTAGGAGGGGAAGCGTCCCCCTCACCGCCTCATCATAGTGACGTCACCAAGCCATCTTTCGACTTTTCTGCCTCTCTTCCTTTTCGCGCGCGCCCCCTTCTTTCTTTCTTTCCTTCTTCTACCCCCACCCCTACAACCCTCAAACTTTCTTTCACCACCCTTGAATTTTCTTCTTCTTACACGCCAACGCGATCTAGCGGCCGACCGTGGAAAGAAAATCGAGTCACGCGCCCTAACGAAGAAAAGGAAAGTAGAACTAAGACGCTCCCCTTCTCCTTTAAAAACACCAACGTCTTTAGACTTTCTTTAAGACGTTGTCGTCGTGTGTTTTTTGCCCGCACCAGTTTGCCGAGTTTGCCGGCAGATAGCGTTGTAGGTGTCTCCTTTAGGAGGCGTTTTTCAGCATCGATTTTTAAGGCGGTGGTTGTCAGTGGTGATGATAAGACGTGTGAGTTGCTAGGCTGATAAGAGCAGGCAGGGGCTTGTTTTTTATGAAACCTAGTAGTCTTTTGAACGGGAAAAAGGGAACACACCTTACACTGGAATAGGAAGGCTATTATTGGACAATTAGCTTATTTACAAATTGTTCATGGCTCCATTATTCTATTCATTCACTTATTCGTTACTTTTTAAAATACAAACCTGTAAATGGATAAACCGCAGCCAAAGCGTTCAAAACGTCTTATTCCCAAAATTTATCAAACACATTTCAAATAATGTGATTCATAAGTATACATCGTAACGTATATGATCATAATAAATGATAAGAATTGGATGAGCTCGTTTCATCTAATAATGAGTGCAGTGTGCAGTTGCGTTCTTCACGTAATACAAGACTCAAGATTTTTATTTTCTAATCATATTATTCATCATCGAGCTTATTCAATGGAATATACGAGTAAGTTTGATTGCGTAAATCACTTTTTAATAAACTACATGTTCAGTTTTTCAATTAGATTATCGATTAACTGACTAGAATACAGGTCGAGAAATTATTATGTAGTTTCAAGGACAAAGGTCCTTGATATTGCTTACAAATTCTATCCTACGTTGCTTTTATGGTGAACTAAAATATAGACGCCAATAACCATAGTTGAGAGGGGAATATTATCTGAGAGGATTGAATCTGAAAATCAATGGATGATGATCACTGGCGGCTCGTGCCCACGAAACATGTGAAGTGCCCGTATCTTTTACTGTACAGCACTTCACCTGTTTCGTGGGCACGAGCCGCCAGTGATGATGATTTCCATGAACATTACACAAAAGAGCGAAGTCGAATCAAATCAATGGAGTATACGCTCAACTCTTCGCCTCGAAAAAGGTTATCAATATTATCAAAATTCTCCTGAATGTATACGTTCAATTCTGGCTAAGTACTCCTATGAACAACAAAGCATTTTTGTATAAAAATGCATTTTGGATAGAAATTCTAACGTTTTTTTTTGTTGATAGCGAGTCATTGTTTACAATCCACTATTGTTTTATGATTTGCATTTTATCAGTACAGGCGTTCATGTCTTATCTGTTATAGCTGACGACAAAATGTTAGGCGGTTCCGTTTGTCGCTTGTGCGTAACGTAGCCTACTAACAGCTGATAGAATGCATCCTTCTATTGATTGCCTCTTTTGATTGAAAAAATCATCTATACAAATGACAACTCCAATTTTCAACATCATTTGCGCACAAGTAGCATACGAAACTTCCCACATTTTTGGCGTTAGAAATACACAAGAAGATACATGTATTGAATAAAAAATCCTTTAAAAGGCCTCGGATATTTTTTTCAATACCGAATCAAATAAAAACACATCTTCATATTACCACAGATTTATCCCTTCTAAAAAAAAACTTTTTGTTATCTATACTTAAAATATCCAACATCCTTACTTCATAAAAAAAATTGGAACTCATTTTTGAATTTTTTTGGCGTCAGCTATGCCACTAACAATATGAAAATAATTTTTGTGCAAAGAAAAAATCTTGGATTGTTGTCACCATTCCTCCTCAGTTTTTAATCAAACAACAACTCAAGTTTCTTCCATTACAGAAAATTTCTAGACCATTATTATGCACTCAACAAATAATCTTATTGATTTTTGTAAATTTCAAGTAGGCTAACAGATATATTACATCAAGTCTCAGTTACTCCATCATTCTCAATCCGTAACCGCAAGTGATTTCAACTCGTCTAGGAAAGGCTGTGGTGGACCAAGCCTCCTCCAGATCCTCTCCTCGCCTCCTCACCTCCTCCAGGTCTCTCCAGACTCCTCCAGCACTTCTCCAGCCTACCACAGGCTTCTCCATACTCCTACAGATCTCTCCATACCCCTCCAGAATAATCCAGGTCCTTTCCAGCCCTTTCTCCAGAGCCCCCACCCCTCCCCAATCCTTCCCGAATTTGTTTTGCGGTTTTGGAGCGTGCGTTTTATTGATAACCGGGAAAAATAGGCGGGAAAGTGTGGCGGGAAGCCTTGTGGTTGGCCGGCGATGATGGAAGGTGACTTGCGCGAACTAGAAGTCGTTTTGCGGTTAGCGGCGCAGCTTCTTTCTTTGCGGTCGCGCTCTGTGGTTAGTCAATTGCCACCCCCGGGGGCGGCGGGGAAGCCGCAAAAATGGCCGCCTGTGATTGGTGGTTGCAGAGGTGGTGGGGGTGGTGATTTGCGGTCGCGCATGCTGCGAGTAAGACACAGGCTGGGTAATGAGTGAGTGACGGCAGGTTTCCTAGTCTTATCCATTGAATAGTATGGAGTAAATTGTTCTGTTGATTGGAAAAATAGGTACTGTACATGAAATAATAGTAGGGAACACAGATACTGGAGTACACATTAGGGTTCTTGAGCATGTTCCTATTGTATTTAAATCCCGTGAATAAATTAATGATGCGAATTCAATTTATCGAACTATGAAGTTTAATTAATCGACAAAAATAGCATAACGTGGACCCGTGGACGTCCACATAGATAATGTTCATTTTCAAGAATCATAATAAATGAGTCATATGTATGACTTTTTTGCAGTGTAAATTTCACCTGGGGAGATGAATTTCTTGTGAAATCTTTCACCCTGTATAACTCGGTAACCACGCACTTTAGGGCACATGTTTATCGGAACTTTTTTCATTATTTGGTGTGAGGAATCAACCTGAGAAGTATTGCACATTCATCCTGAAACACCCTGTATATTCATATATTGTGAATGTTATATTATGAAGTTATGAAACCCCTATAAATGGGAAACAAACGAATAGGCTGCGGACTTTTAATCCAATCAGAGCGGATTGTGATGTAGTCTGTCCAAGCAAAGAAGACCCTCTGGCTAGATGAGAAAATGACTTCAACTCGGTCAATATTGGTTCAAAAACTTTTGATTCTGTCTCAATTGTAGGAAACATTTCGATCAACAATTTGAGACCAAATCAATAATTTTTGAATCTATATTGGCCGCGCTGGAGTCATTTTCCCATCTTGCCAAAGGGTCTTCTTTGCTTGCACAGACTATACAGCATGTGGCAGCCGCGTCACACATTTGAAAGCCATAAAATTGAATTTGCGACCGGCTAATCATAATCTGTTTATTTGGGTCGATCGCACTGCACTTATCATGCAACAAATTTCTGACATAGTCTGTCCAATCAAAGAAGACATTCTGGCGTGAAAGGAAAGTGACTCCAGCTCGGCCAAAGTTGGTTCAAAAATTATCAATTTGGTCTCAAATTGTACGAAACTTTCTTATCTACAATTTGAGACCAAATTCATAATTATTGAACCAATATTGACCGAGCTGGAGTAATTTTCCCATCTAGCCAGAATGTCTTCTTTGATTGGACAGGATATAATAGGTCATCGAAACCGATAATCTGCTTTCAATATTGTTATAGCTCTGATAATATTTTGATTTGAGCTTTTTGAGGTTCCAACGTTGTTTAGGATTGGATGTGGCCAGCAATTTATGAAAAAACGTGTTTAATTTTCACGTTCCACCTGATAACACGGAAACTATACCCTATTCACGATCACTTGTGACGTAATGAACAAATTTTTTGCGCGTGTGTGCGGGTAAAGGGAGGTATTACTTCATACGACGGTCGGCCGCAGTCGAACAGCTGTAGTCAATCACAGTTCTTGGCTTTTCCTCAAGCTCAAACAAAAATAGCTATTTCTACATGCAAAAAGTTTCTTTATTTCGTCTCAAGTGGTCGTGAATAGGGTATAGTGCATGTTTTCTCAATAATTACGGAACTAGACATTGTGATAAAGATTTGAGAGATAATAATCTTACAAATACTTTATATGAGAGAGAAGTAGAAAGTGGTGCGTCACAAATGAGGGGCTGAGAACAAAAACCAGGTAAGTGACATTTTTTCCAAAAATGAGTTAATGCTTGAATCGTGAAGCAATAAGTCAGTTCTGTTTAGGAAAAAAGCCAGGCAAGTGTATATCTGACCAGTGCTGCAATCTATTGAGTAGAATTCCATTCTCTTTCATATGTTGTGTTTTCTTGCTGGGCAAAAACCAGTCAAGTGATGTTTTAGGGAAAAAACCAGACAAGTACGTTGTTTCAATGAACAGCTGAGTACTTGACTAGTTTTTTCCCTCAGAGTTTGTGAATTTGTCAGTAGCTAGAAGATGGAGTCTTTAGAAGAAAAGCAGATTGATGAACTTTTAAGAGATCTATTGGAAGGTAAGCTATAAGAGTAAATCTTTTTAAATTTGATAAAGACAGCAAATAAATAATTTCTATGTTGAATTGAACTGCATGTATTTTTCAAGTGGTTATGATTTAATGATTATCAGTGACTTTTAGCTCATTTTTAGGTTAGAAGGGATTTCTTATTGCTGATGATTGGAAAACTTATATCATTTTCAATGTTTATGTAAATAATAGGCTACTATATAATTTGGAACTGAGCAATTAAGCTCTAGCAATATTTGTTTTGTTTATAGGCCTACTATGTAGTTTTGATTATTAGTGACTTGCTGTTCATTGTTAATGTTAGGTTGGATTGGATTGGGTTTCTTGTTGTTGATGATTGAAAAACTTCTTGGCACAGTAAGTGGTATTAAAGTAACTTTTCCAATGTTTATAATAATAAGTTACCTTCTATAATTTAGAATTGAGTTGAACTCTAGCTATTAGTTTTCTATATCTAGACTGATATTCCTGCATGTTTTTTTCAGAAAGCTCAGCAGAGGCAGAAGTGAATGATGTTGACTACAACCCTGGTGAATACTCAAAAGATTTAGAAGGTAAGCTATTGAATCTTTTTAAACTTGATAAAGATAAACTGAAAATAAAATGAAGCTCCATTCATATATCTACAACAGCAACTGGCAATGTAATGTGCCTGACATAGACCAACAAGTAGCTTACTGATAGCCTACTCTTAAATGTAATTTAAATGGATATGCCTTTTCATGTCAATGGGGTCATTGTTGGGAGATGTGGATATGCCAATTCAAATTAAATTAAAGCATACCTTGTTGGTCTATGTCGGGCACATTAAGTGCTTTTGGTAGAAATGAAAAGAGCTTTATGGTGTAATGAACCACATAACTTTTTCAATGTTTGTAAGTTCAATAATTCAGAATTGAATTGAAATCAAGCAATTAGTTTTATCTATAGGCTATCTTGACTGATATTTTTGCATATTTTTTTCAGGAAGCTCAGCAGAGTCGGAAGAAGTGGACGATTCTGACAAGGATGTGGACTATAACCCTGGTGGAGAAAATAGCTTGGACTCATCAGCTAGTGAGCAGTCAGAAATTTATTGTGACCAGCCTCAAGCAGCAGCTAACCAGGTAGTAGATGCAGCCCCACAGCAAATATGCAATGAAAAAGGACGTAAGCGAAAAAAACAAGGTAGGAAATCCACCATAAACAAAATACTTAGAAACTCTGGGAAGGAATATATTGGTCATCATGGCAAAAAGAAAGAAGCTAAAGTCATGGTGAAACTTGATGGTAGACATAACTGCAGATACAAGTGTGGTGAAAACATCAATGATCTAGAGCGACAGAAAGTTTTTGATGAATTTTGGTCTCTTGCAAATTGGAATTTGCAATCAGCATTTATAGCCTCTTGTGTTACATCAAAACAACCAGCTAGAAAAGAAGAGAAATGCAATAAACTCCAAGCAGATGACAAAAATTGTTACTCTGAAGGGATTCAGAGTATGTAAATCATTCTTCATTCAAACTTTAGGCGTTTCCCACAACAGATTCGATCTTGTGACAAGAAAAATGAGTGAAACTGGCATTGCATCAAAAGATAGTCGAGGTAAAGGGGAAAAGAAACATAAAATTGATGAGCTCCTGATAAATCAAGTAAAAAGAACACATCCGCTTGTTCCCCAAATATAGTAGTCACTACAGTAGGCGTTATAATCCAAAAAGACAATACCTGTCACCAGATCTCTCCATTTCTATAATGTATAAGTTATATTGTGATTGGTGTAAAGAAAATGGATATAATAATGTGAAAGAGTGGTGTTACCGTCATATTTTCAATACTTGTTTTAATTTGAGTTTTCACAGACCACACACAGACACATGTAACAAGTGTGACACTTTTGCAATCAAATTAAAACACGAAACAGATGAAACAATCTTGTCTCAAACTAAGCTTGAACAAGAACTGCATCACAGAAAGGCTCAATTAGCTGTTGAGCAGAAAGAGAATGATAAGAAGTATGCTGGGGATGATGTTGAAATTTTCACTTTTGACCTGCAAAAAACATTGCCAACACCTTCTCTCACCAGCAACAAAGTGTACTACCTAAGAGTTTTATGGACCTATAACCTAGGAGTTCATAACATTAAGACTGGAGATGCTTCTATGTTCATGTGGAGTGAAAACATTGCATCCAGAGGCTCCCAAGAAATTGGCTCCTGCCTCAAAAAATATTGCGAGAAAATGAATACCGGTACCAAACACATTATTGCTTACAGTGATTGCTGTGGCGGTCAAAACCGCAACAAGAACATCTTGAAATACTGGATGTATATAATAAGACAGAGTGAATCATTGGAGGTTATTGACCACAAATTTTTGGAGCCAGGGCATACCTATATGGAGTGTGACCAAGATTTTGGTCGTATAGAGAAACAAAAGAAGCACCATAACAACACTTATGTTGCTCAAGATTGGATGGAAATCGTGAAAAAAACATCCAAGAAGTTCACTGTTATTGAAATGAAGAAAGGTGACTTTCTCTCAATTGAACCTATGAATGAGATAACAAAGAGTATTGCCAACAAAGACAATGACGGAAATAAAATATTATGGAGGAACATAAGATGGATAAGGGTTGAGAGAAATCAACCTCTTACAATGTATTTCAAGGAGAGTCTGAATAAAGATATTCCTTTCCGAAGTGTGAATTATGCAAAAAAGAAAGATTGGTAGACCATCAGTGGTGGCTGCTCTACCGTTACTGCACCCACATGGTGTGAAGATTAAGTTTGCAAAGTACAAAAATCTTCAAGAGTTGAAATCGCTTATCCCGCCAGTGCATCACAACTTTTTTAGTGATCTCAGTCATGATGGGGCAGGAAGACCTCATGCTCGTAGTCCTCATGAAGATGAAAGTGACTCCAGTGATGTACTTTCAAGTGACTGTGAATGATCTATTCTTTTGAAACTGGAAATTTTCTTTGAAATTATTATTAATTACGGTATCAGTATCGAACAATATCATTTTATTATTATCATTCTATTATCCAAGAAACTTGTATTTACAATAATAAGCAGCATGATGGGGCAGAGAGACCTCATGCTTGTGGTCCTCATGAAGATGACAGCGATTACACTGCTATTATTATCAGTGCAATATTGTTATCACTTTCAAGGGACTGTGAATGAGTTTTACTCTTTTGAAACTGGACATTTTCTTTGAAGTTATGATTTTATAATCTAACAATATAATATTATTATTATTTTATCATCCAAGAAACTTGTATTTACAATAATAAGCAGCTACAATATTGCTCAAAATTTTTTTTGTCACTTACCTCTTTTTTTACCTCAAAATTTTTTGACAAAATCGGGTAAGTGATTTTTATTTAATGATATTAATGGAACTGTCCATTATAAAAAAGTCCTGATCAATTTCACTTGGTAAACATAAACAACTAGTATGATAGAAATGATCACTTTGTTGAAAAACTGAATGTGGATTTTTTTATTACTTCTTGAACTTTGTTGTCCATTTACCAGAAATGGTGTTGATGTCACTTACCTGGTTTTTGTTCTCAGCCCCTCAAATGTAGCCTATAACAAAATACCAGCTACTTTGAAAGCAATAACAGGCCGTGAATTCATGGCCTTGATGAGTGAGAAATTATTCAATATTAAATATTACAAATTTGTGTATATTAAATATACAAATTTTGTGTATATTCTATCAAAGAATTTCAAACTCATTAAGAATTTCAAAATTAGTTTGCTCTATTTGAATAAATGATTTGTAATAAACAATTGCTGACTAATTATTGATTATAGAATTTAAATATTCCTTCTATAAGTAGCAGGGGGCAATTGATAATAGGCTAATACTTTGTGAAACTTCATGGATTTTCACATTTCGTCTAGAACAAAATAAGATTCGGTTTTCTTTCAGTTTTCCTGGATTGTTACACCATTACCCAACATCAATAAAATTTATATACAATTTCTATGAACAAATTGAATTTATTGTCTTTTTATTTTGTCTTTAATTATTTGTCTTTTTATTTAAAAAAAATTGTCTTGAACGAGTTTTTACTCAATAGATGAATTAATTTGAACTCATAATCAAAAGTGGGTTATGTTGTACAATTTTACTCAATCATTAATTTTCATTTACAAAGCGAAAAAGTATTACTATTTATCTACATCCATTTATACTATTTATCTATATTTTGTATATAAACACATATTTTGTTTACAGTTTTTTTGTAGAACAGTTCTCAGTTACAGTGGCTATGATGATGATGATAGTCACTGTATTCTCAGTGATTTAGGGAATGATCAGAGTGATCTGCAAAGGAATCACAGTCTGAGCAATCGTAGCATTTGAGCATTTATCATAGGTACTTCAAATGTTGGATCAATTTATAATACGAACACTTGATTTTTTGATTTTAGAGAGACAATATTCATTTTTCCTCGATTTTCGGCAGTGTCAAACAAGGTTGCCCCACTTAATAATTTAATGTCCAGGAACTTCCTTCCTATAAGTTTGCGTATCAATTTGCACTTTTGTATCAATACTACGTATTGGGATTCCGTCATGTAAATGGGGCCGATATAGAAAAATCATGTGATGAAAGTTAATACAAGATAATACAAGGCTGTCAAAGTATAAACATAATATTGTTGAGATTCTAATTCATAGGATAAATTAAGCATCAGCTAGTATATAATAATACACAATGATGACACAATTAGTAGGCTTTTTATGATTGTAAAATCATACAAAAATGATTTGCGAAGTAGTGGAAACAAACCATCCATAACCAATATGAATAATCGTTCAATCCATTTATTTATTTCACAAAGTACATTACTCAATGGATAAAACTCAGACAATAACTGTCCAAAAGGTCTTATTTCCAGATTTTGTTAAATATTTCAAATTAAGGTAATGTTCACTTTTACTGTAGGCCTACTCACAAATTTCAACTGTCAAGAATAGAATTTGAAAAAATGAACTAAATACTTCACAAATAGGGGATGCAAAAGACCTCAAATCCAGAGAAAACACCAATGAGAAGATATGGAGCAAAGCACTGGCGGCTCGTATCCATGAAACAGGTGAAGTGCTCGTATATTTTACTGTACAGCACTTCACCTTAGCACGAGCCGCTAGGGGAGCAAAGTATATAGTAGACTCCAACAGAAAAGGCGGTTAGCAGTATCGTTTATTTATGCTTAGCTCCGTTAAGACAGTCTGAAAACGATCTTTCAAAACATATCGTTTAAGTTAAGATCACTCTTCATCAAAATATGGTCTGGAATACCACTTCCCGACTGTCCTGATGGAGTTGAGCATTAGTAAAAGTCATTGACCGATCACCAGCTTTGTTGGCCTCAGCAATAAGAGAATCCAAAGAAAGCTTCCGTTGCAAAAGGTACTTTCCACCTTGTAGTATTGAATTTCAAAGCATCTGAAAACTCTGAAAAGACGTTCAGTCTTCTTTTATGTCAGTCAGTCAGTCTTTTCGATTTCTTCGAGTACATTTCTAAAGGAACAGTATTCAAAGTAGCCTTTAATATAAGCACTTCGCGCATTACTGCAAATCAAAGAAACCATATGCACTGACAGCTCGTACCCACGAAACAGGTGAAGTGTCCTTATCTTCTACTGTACAGCACTTCACCTGTTTCGTGGGCACGAGCCGCCAGTGACCATAAGGGATGTTAGGATCCTAGTTTGATTGGTATGTGAGTCAATGTGGTGTATGTGTAGGTTTATAGATTCATTTCATGATGATATGCTGATA
The DNA here is from genome assembly GCA_017141385.1 of Sogatella furcifera. Lineage (NCBI taxonomy): Eukaryota > Metazoa > Arthropoda > Insecta > Hemiptera > Delphacidae > Sogatella > Sogatella furcifera. Next base: position 2,185,588 of record CM029548.1, on the reverse strand, counting down.
TTAAGAAAAAAAACAACATTATTCATCATGATTATTCAGCTTTTGCAATCGATTCTCTAGTTAAACGAAAAAGTTGATTGATAAGAAATACTACATATCCAACATAGGCCTGGATACTTTTGATACTAGAAATAAAATTGGAATAATTCATTGTTATACAGGTGATTTTGAGCAATAACGGGTGTGGCAGTGAAGCTATTTTTGAACCTTTGAAAGACAAGATTATTTTTGAAGGACAAGACAAGACCTGTGTTTGGCTACAGCTGTTCGACTGCAGTCAACCATCGGACAGTTACATATGAAGTAAACCCCACCTTTACACGCACACGCACGCAAAAGTTTGTTAATACATTGCATTTCGTCTATTGTATTGTATCGTCATTGTATTTCGTCTCAAGTGATCGTGAATAGGATATGGTCTATTTTGCTTAGGCACTTGAAAGGCTAAGCATTGGAATGAACATGAAAATTGGTCAATTAACAAATCATTAAACTAGTATTGCTAAATAAGAAAAGTTGGGTAGTTTCATCTGCTCCTTGTGAGCTCCAACAGCTGATGTTTTGAGTATTGGAGTGGGCATTAAGCTATGCCTACATTTTGAAGTCATAATAAACAATAGGTGCTTCACATAAGATATTAGTAGGTTATGTCAATAGTAAAAGATTTTTATGTCATTGATTATTATTATGTTAATATTGACATAATATATGTCATAATATACAGGGTGTTTCAGGAGGAATATGCAATACTTCTCAGTCTGATTCCTTACACCAAGTAGACAAAAAAGTTCCATGGGACCAACCCCCAAAAACGCTTTGTTACCGCGATAACAATGGCGGAAAATTGAGATTTTTCAAAAAATATTTATTTTTCTAATTTTTTAGAGGCTTTACTGAGGTTCTAAAATAATCAATTCATATGTAAAATTAGCTGAGGAATTGAATGAAACCAGTTCCAAGTTAGTAACTTTAGCGGTTATCGAGATAATTGGAAAAATATGCTAAAAAACGTCATTTTTCAACAATAATGGTTATAACTGGATAAGGAATTATAAAATTGTATTTATTATTAATGGAAGTTGAAGAGAGTCGGATTCTAAACAAAAAGTTGAATGGCGGCGATTGTGTAAATCTCACCCAAATCTCAGAAATAGCGATCAAAAATTGCAAAATCGCTACTAAACACAAATTCATCACTCTTGTTAATTTTGCGATTTTTGATCGCCATTTCTGAGATTTGGGTAAGATTTTCAATCGCCGCCACTTAACTTGTTTAGAATCCGACTCTCTTCAACTTCCATCAATAATAAATACAATTTTATAATTCCTTATCCAGTTATAACCATTATTGTTGAAAAATGGCGTTTTTGCATATGTTTACAATTATCTCGATAACCTAAAGTTAACTTGGAACTGGTTTCATTCAATTCCTCAGCTATTTTTACATAGGAATTGATTACTTTAGAACCTCACTAAAGCCTCTAAACAATTAGAAAAATTAATATGTTTTGAAAAATCTCAATTTTCCGCCATTGTTATCTCGGTAACAAAGCCTTTTTGGGGGTTGGTCCCATGGAACTTTTGTCTTGGTGTAACTGAGAAGTATTGCATTCTCCTGAAATATATGTCAATATATGACAAGATTGGGTTATTACATCACGTACAAGAGACAGACGAATGCGCCTAACTGTTTGGCGTCAGTTATACCCGTGCTGTTGACTTTGCATTATATCCAAGAGTCGCCTTTTAAAGACTCCTTTTTAACCTTCTTAAAGTAACCTTTTTAAAGCTTCGTTCGAGTTTGTTTAATCATTAAACTAGCATTGCTAAATAAGAAATGTGAGGTAGTTTCGTCTATGGTACATTCGTGGGGGGTTACATCAAATTGAACATGAATACACAAGGATTTAGTCAACCATTGAAACTGATTTTGACAAATAACAAACATGTTTCAACTGTTTAAACATTTTAATTAAAATTACACTTGCTTATTGAATAAAATATGCTCAATTTGAGCTTATAATTTTGTGAATAAAACACTATCTGAATTCGAATTTATCTGAATGGGAGTTGGTGAGATGAAAATAGGAAATAACTGAAACAGAATGAGCAGTAAGGGCAGTAACTATTCATATAGCTGTGAATTGTCTGGTTGTGGGGGGGGAAGAAGTCAGGGGGTGAACAACCCAGCTTTTGGCCACACAGTGGGAGATTGTGAGGCCGTTTCTGGGTGGGACCCCCCTCTTACCACCCACAACATTCTAGGCGTCTGCATCTTTCGTCCGGGACCTTTTTCCGGTGGAGGTGGTGAGGGAGGAAGGAGGAGGGAGGGGGGCTCTTGAACCCCCTTTTGAGGGTAGTTTTGTGGGTGGTGGGGCGCCTCATGATCGATCCGTGCACAGTAGCAGCTTCTCACGTGGTGCTCTGCTGCTTCCTTCTAATTAGTCCAAGACGCTGGCTGCTCTGCTCTGATGATGATGATGCAGCTGTTGCTGCTGATGCCTGCCTGCCTCCCTCGAGTGCCATAGCTACCTAATTAATGGCATCGCTAAGGTAACGCCCGCCTCGCGCGCCTCGTATTAGAAATGCTGATTAATTTAATTACCCGGGCTACACAGTGCGGCAGTGCACACACAAAAATCGTCATCCTCTCTACTCTTCAGCTAATTGCCTCTCCTCTCACCACCCCCCTCATCACCAACCGAAGATCTTAGGGTGAACTGTTAAGATCTCTCCGGTTCAAATTCGAATGGCCCCCACAATTATTATGGGTGTGTGGGGGTGAAATGGGCATAGCGGGCTAAATAATTTCAAAGTGCCAACACTTTATCAGTCCCCAATTCACACCGTTATGCCATAAAATATGCAGTGGTAACTGTTATTACATGAGAAACTAGTTGCTTGTGGAACTTGGAGTGGAGAGTTGTAAAAATGATTGTTCAGTATTGAAAATCAGTGGAATTATTTGTACTTGCAAGGCGTCAATTATTGTTATTTTCATTACTAAGAACGTTATTAATGGAAGAATCTTGAACAGATGAAAATTCTCCCTCTTCCCAGTTTGTGTATTCTAGAAGCAATATGCTTTATAGATCAGAATAAAAATAAATTTCAAACTGGTGCACTATGTGACTATCACAGAACCAGACATCGTGAAGATTTGAGAGATAATACCCATAGAACTACTTTATAATATAAAAGGGGAGTAAAAAGTACTGGTATTAGACTCTTTACCAAGATACCTAATCTAGAGCTAATCTTAGCTAATCTAAGAGCATAGACAGGCCGTGAATTCAGAGCCTTGATGAAAAATGAATTATTGAATAATTATGAATTATCAATAGAAGAATCTCAAATACATTATGAATTATATAGAGTTATTTCTGTCTTAGGTAATTGATTTGCATATATCTCTGAATAGTTATTGATTAAAAAATCCAAATATCCCTTCTATAGGTGGTCAGTGGACGATTGTTTGTTTGTTTGTCAATGGCGCAACAGCCCTATGAAGGGCCTAGGCCTACCAGCTGGTTGCCAGTTTCATATTCACCAGACTATACAGTCCATCCAAGCAAAGAAGACACCCCGGCAAGACGGGAAAACGACTCCAGCCCGGCCAATACCGTCAGTGGACGATTAACTATGATGATAATAATCTTGGATGAAAAGTGAAACTCAGTGAAAAGTGAAAGTGAAAGTGAAAAGTGTAATATGGTGGAATAGACTTTGATCAAGCTCAAGCAATAGATCAGTTTAATAGATTGTGCAATAAAGTTCAATCACAATAAGTACCTCATTACCTAATACTTTAATTAATTTTACTATAATACTTACTATTTTAACGAAATTTCACGAGAATATTTATTTCATTTGAGTCAATAAAAAAATCACATTCCATTCATGTCGACAATAGTCATATCAATAATTCATGTCTAAGTTTTGTTAGGCTATAAGCCAAAAATGTTAAGCAGTTTTGAATGGAATGTCTATTCCATTCAAGTCAATAGAAGAATCATATTCATGTCGATAATAGAGTCACATTAAGGTTTTGTAATTTATAAGTGACGCTAAAATGTTAGGTGGTTTCGACTGTTTCTTGTACGTGTTGTTACTTTCTAATCTTCATAATTCACAAGAGACAGACGAAACCACCCAACTTTTTTGGGGTCTGCTATATTCGACTGTTTTATTGTATACAGGGTGTTTCAGGAGGAATGTGCAATACTTCTCAGGCTGATTCCTCACACCAAGTAGACAAAAAAGTTCCATGTGACCAACCCCCAAAAACGCTTTGTTACCGAGATAACAATGGCGGAAAATTGAGATTTTTCAAAAAAGATTAATTTTTATGATTTTCTAGAGGCTTTAGTAAGGTTGTAAAATAAGCAATTTCCATGTAACATTAGCTGAGAAATTCAATGAAACCAGTTCCAAGTTTGTAACTTCAACGGTTATTCTGATAATAGGAAAATATGCTAAAAAACGCCATTTTTTAACAATAAGGGTTATAACTGGATAAGGAATCATGTAATTGTATTTTTTATTGATGGAAGTTGAAGAGAGTCGGATTCTAAAGGAAAAGTTAAATGGCGGCGAATTTTTCAGCTAATTTTACATAGGAAATGCTTATTTTCGAACCTTACTAAAGCCTCTAGAAAATCATAAAAATTAATCTTTTTTGAAAAATCTCAATTTTCCGCCATTGTTATCTCGGTAACAAATCGTTTTTGGGGGTTGGTCCCATGGAACTTTTTGTCTACTTGGTGTGAGGAATCAGCCTGAGAAGTATTGCACATTCCTCCTGAAACACCCTGTATGATGTAACCTTCTAATCTACATCATTTACAAGAGACAGACGAAACCGCCTAATATTTTATCGTCAACAATACTCGAAAACACACACACACACACACACACACACACACACACACACACACACACACCACCTGCAGCTTTACTCACTTGCACGCGCACACACCCGCACACACGCAGCGGGTATAATACGTCATACATTATGGTCCCATGTGCGGAATGACAATTCGTCGTGTATGGCGGGTAGCACACAAAGAAGAAGGGGCCGCTCGCTAAAAAAAGGAATCGGCTCGGCTAGAAGAAGGACGCCGACATGTCCCCGAGGAGATGTTGTAACCAGTCTTTGGAAGGGTGAAGGGCGAAGGGTTTTGAAGAGAATGTGTCTCCACCTGCATAATGTATGAGGGCATCTTTTCTCGTCATAGGCGGCTCCAGTTATGCGCTGAGAGCAGAACACTATAGTCTGTCCAAGCAGAGAAGACCCTCTGGCAAGATGAGAAAATGACTCCAGCTCGGTCAATATTGGTTCCGAAAATTTTGATTGGGTCTCAAATTGTAGATCAGAATGTTTCCTACGATTGAGACCAGATCGATAATTTTTGAACCAATATTCTTTATCTTCTTCTTCTTCTTCTTCTTCTTCTTCTTCTTCTTCTTCTTCTTCTTCTTCTTCTTCTTCTTCTTCTTCTTCTTCTTCTTCTTCTTCTTCTTCTTCTTCTTCTTCTTCTTCTTCTTCTTCTTCTTCTTCTTCTTCTTCTTCTTCTTCTTCTTCTTCTTCTTCTTCTTCTTCTTTCTGTTCTTCTTCTTCTTCTTCTTCTTCTTCTTCTTCTTCTTCTTCTTCTTCTTCTTCTTCTTCTTCTTCTTCTTCTTCTTCTTCTTCTTCTTCTTCTTCTTCTTCTTCTTCTTCTTCTTCTTCTTCTTCTTCTTCTATTCTTCTTTTTCTTCCTCCTCCTTAATCTCCTCTTCTCTCCTACTATTCTTATTCCTCTTTTCTTCTATACTTCTACTCTATACGCTTCCTTTGCCGTGTGTATTTATAACGAATACACAGTGTAGTCCAAGCAAAGAAGACATTCTGGTAAGATGGGGAAATAACCGCTGCTCAATCAATATTGGTTCAAAAATTTTAAATTTGGTCTCAAATTGTAGATCAGAATGTTTGATACAATTCTAGTCCATATTTATGTCATTTGTGCAAATATTGATCGAGCTGGAGTCATTCTCTCATCTTGCCAGAGGGTCTTCTTTGCTTGGACAGTACCCGTTCGGGCTAAGAAAGTGGGAGAGAGATTTAGTAAGTATGTGTATGAGAAAAAGAGGTATTGAGAGTGAGCGAGAAAGTAAGTAAAAGAAAGAACGATGATGGATTCTACTTCAAAATACTGCTAATATTAAGGCGCCATGAGTTTTTTTGTGAGGTATGGTTTTTGAATCCTGGGTTCGATTCCCTGTCTAGTTATATTTTTTGGTGCAGTTCCATAGAACGAATTTCCTTCCGCTATTTAGTTTTATTGACAATATTCAACAGAAGTCTTCAGTTGTATTGAAATATAGCTTTAATTGAAATCTTTTATCAATTATTGTCAACTTTTGAAGTTTCATTCAAATGTCGATCATTAACTTGGACTCCATTCGCTTAGAATCCAACTGATTCGGCGTATGAAGAATGTTTGTTATTGATGCTCGATCAGGAAAGTCTGGTAGCGGTCTTCGAAAGCAAACTCAAGCGCACTGCTAGCACCTTTCTAAGGCACTTATGAAAATAAGATTCATAGTTCATTCAAAGAAGATGTATTAGACAAAACATAATACATGATCGAGTAAAATCATTGTTTGGTCGCGATTTTGAGATTTTTAATCGTGATTTCTTAATTTGGGTAAGATTATTTTCAAAATTACCGCTATTCCACTTCTGCTTCAGAATTTGATTCTCTTAAACTTTTATTCAAAAATACAAATTCGAGATTTCATATTCAGTTATAACACTTAATTGTTGATAAATGATGTTTTTGAGCATATTTTGTACATGAATTTCTCAATAACCGTTAATGTTCAAAAACTCCTAACTGGCTCCATCAAGCTCCTCAGCTCATTTTACATCGAAATCAATAATTTCAAAATCTGAATTTAAAGTCTAAATTTGTTTTCTGGAAATGTCAATTTTCCGTTATTTTTTATTTATTTATGTTGTCAACAGAGCGTTTTTGGGATATCCGGATATGGAACTTTTTACTCCACGATAGGAATTAGCCTGAAAAGTATCGCATAGGCCTACTGCTCCTGAAACAGCTTGTATATTCTTCTAGTTTTGAGCCATGTAGTACTTCAATTATTATTTTAAATCTATAATTAATAATTATTCTTGTTCTGATACTCCAATGCTTGAATATTGCAAGGATAACGTTCCCCATGCCAAACCTCACGAGAAAGTTATATACACTGTTAGATTTTTCGGCATCTCTCGAGATCTCGTAACTTTTTATGACTACCTTACATCATACGAAATTTCTTTCAATCTCACCAATCATTTATTCATAACTAACCAGACAACGCATCTTCCCCCCTCCATTTCTGTCATCATATTCCACCCCTTCCCCCCCTAAAATATCTTCTTCCAAGCCAGTTTGTGCAATGTTAAACAGGCGTATCATTCTGACAGGCGAGAACCGTTTCGAATAAAGTCTGTCCAAGCAAAGAAGACATTCTGGCAAGATGGGAAAACTACTCTAGCTCGATCAATATTAGTTGAAAAATTAGGAATTTGGTCTCAAACTGTAGGAAACATCTTGATCTACAATTTGAGACTAAATAAATAGTTTTTGAACCAATATTGACCGAGCTGGAGTCATTTTCCCATCTTGTTAGAATGTCTTCTTTGCTTGGACAGGCTATAGCTAGGGGAGTATTGTTTTGATTTGTCGAACTTGTTGGAATTCATACATGCAAACCAAGAAAGGGGAAGAAGAGGAGTGAATGAAAAGAAGGAGGAGGATGAGGAGGAGAAGAAAGGAGGTGGAGGATGAGGAGGAGGGAGGAGGAGGAGGAGGAGAGGAAAGTGAGGGAGGAGGAACAAAAGTGGCCTCAAGGGTGTCCTTTTGAGACGGAAACCGACTGTACTTCAGAGTGAGGTATTATAATAGCAGTCAAGCGATTTTAGTTTTGATTTTTTCCTTCAATCAGTTTTACCGCTTTCTTTTGTTTCATCGTAGAGCTGACAAAGGTTTGTCTGCTACTTGTAACTCCAACAGCTGATGTTGTGGATCAGAATTGTTATTTAGCTATGCCTAGATGTTTTTTTAAATAAAGAGAGACAATAGATGATTTATATTGTTGGTTACATCACGTACAAGGAACAGATGAAAACGACATTTTCTGGCAAAAGCTAGACTGGTTGAAATAAGTTGAAAAATTGAACCTACGTTCGTTGAAATAAGCCAATAAGAAGTAATTATTTGATTTTTATTTACAATTTTTTTCAACAAAAAGTGAATATTAATCGAATATCAATTGATATGCATCTGAATTCAGTTTATGAGGTGGGTAATAAATATTGTTTTTGTAATTTTCCTGAGTTGTACAGTGAACATTGTCCGTAAATGAACCATTTTGTTTTCAAAACACATCAGTCTAGCTGAGGTTGAGGCAGGTTTTGTCTTGAACCATGATTGTTAAAAGTACTATTGTAAAACTACAAAATATAGGTAGTGGTATCGACAACATCTGTGTTTCTTATTTCCACCATTACTCATTGTTATCCCACATTGATCTTCTTGAATCTCTTCTGAATCTAAAGGAACAGTCAATGCTTATTGGTACAGAAATTACCAATTGAGGCTGCAGGAAAACATAAAAATTTTCAATGCATGGTGATTTCCTTAAACCAAAAACAAGATTTTTTATTTAATAAATGGTGAAATCAACTGAAGTTGATTAGTCTAGAGACTCTATATTCTTAGAAAACAAAGATAAATATTCCATTAGTACAATTTATACTGTAGATATGTTCTTTGATTACGTTCAGGGCCCTCGCGTGGTTTTTTTGGTGCCCTGTGAGATTTTGGCAGGTGCCCCCCCCCCCTCCCATTACCAGACGAATGCAATCCAGCATATTATAATAATATTATATTCGAAGTCAAATTATAATAATATTATAATAAATAATAGACATATTATAATAAATATATTATATTCAAAGACAAATATGATTCAAGCTGCCTAGCATGTTCACATTTTTCTCATAAGCAATCCAGTGTTGCATGTGGTGTGGCAAAAATTATTATAGGGACTTGCTTATTTTAATGTATCCCAACATATTGTTTCGTATTTTCATGTATTGGATACGTGATAAGCAAGAGCCTACAGGAATTGATGAAAAATAGCTCCATTGAGCAAAACTGTCACATTGTACCAAACTTTCTTATTAAAATATTGAGTCATTTGTTTTTTTATTTGCTTGAAAGCACATAAGAAAGGGAAAATACATTTTTCACAGAAAATATTGGGTATCATCATTAGATATTTCATTCCACTGGAAATAAAGATGTTTTAACTAAATATCGAAGAATCAATAACAAGCAAATTGAAGATTTCAGCCATTTTCACTGCACCACCAAACTTTCTTGAATAACATTCAAAATCGTTCCGAATTCAGCCAGCAGATGGCAGTAGCAATAGGGTGACTTGCTTCAACTTCCATTAGACACGCCTCCAAGCTCCGCCTACGATCTAAATGGACGAAAAAATCAGTTCGAAAACTTTCCAAACCCAACCAGTAGATGGCAGCAGTTGACGGGTGACGTTTCAGATTTGACTTGGACACGCCTTCATGTCCCGCCTGCTCTTTTCTTATTGGTTGACAGTGTTTCGTGAGTTCTGTCTCAGAAAATGGCTGCTAGCAAAAAAATATGGATGGTGTATCATACACAAGTGATTACGCTGATTCACTGGCGGCTCGTGCCCACGAAACAGGTGAAGTGTACAACAATACTGTACAATTTTACTGTACAACAATCATCAGCGGCTGATTCACTACATTGACGATATTTTACTTCTTGTTACTTAGGCCAGTACTAGACTTCAATAGTTTTATGCAGTTTGAAATAAGATGGAAATATGATTCCGCACTCCCATCTCTCTATACGATAATTATATTTAATTCTATTTTCTATACGATGAATATAATGGAATAGAACTCAAACTATTCATGATCTAATACCGACCTCATGCCAGAAAAAAGTTTGAAAAACTACAATAATTCTCTAAAAATATTACGGAGAAGTTTTTATCGGAAACTGGCTTGTGATTGGTCGATAGAGTGTAAAATGTTTGTCAGCCAACAATAGAATTGAATTTTAGAGGGGCGTTTCTTGGCTTGCTTCATACATGGATAGTGGTTTTTCAATATTGATCAATTCATTAATTTGAATGAGTTTATGCAGAGGAAATAATTTCTTGTGGGTTCAAGTTGTTTGTGGAATAAGTTTTTGATCAAATAGTGAACAAATATTCCAATAGCCCACAATTTAAATTTTTAAAATACCCGTTTTGTATCAGCCGCCGCGGCGCCCCTTTGGCCGTGGCGCCCTGTGCGGTCGCACACTCCGTACACCCCACGCGAGGGCCCTGGTTACGTTATCTATCTATCCATACTTATGGAGAAAAGAGTTTTTCTCCCTAATAAGGATAGATGTAACAAATCGATTGTAAGACGAAAAGAGGAGAATTTACAAAAAGCAAAACAAACCAAGCGGGAAAAAGAAAAACAAAAATCAACCAAGATGAGGGCCTCCGGTTGAGAGCAGGCTAGCCAACACGAGCCTCAGTATTAATAATTAAAGCTACTTGTTTTCCTTCCATTCTTTTTCTCTCTTTCTCTTTTTTCTTCTCTATTTTCTTCCGAACAACATCTCCTCCCTACACTACAAATTAGTCCGCAAAGTATAACACACCCCGCTAAAGATTACTGGGATCGGAACCGAACTAATTCTTCTTCTGAAATCTTCTCTCCCTCTTTGTCAATCCTATTTTAGCCTTCCTAAGTCTATCTCGCTCTTTCCCCGGCATAAAAACCGCCCAATGACGAGGCTAATAATGCCGTAGCTAAATCTTGATCCCTCTCTGCATGCTTTTAGTGCGCTTTAATATTGCATGCTCAAAAGAAGAAGGCTGCTGAGCTGTTTTCAAGCTAATTTTTTTCCGTCGGTTCCTTACTGGCTGGCTGGCTTTTTTTCCCTGTCGGTCTCATCTTTTCTTCATTCCATCTCTGAGAGTGGAAAAATCTCTGTGCCTAACTTTTGCAATGTTGTTGATGAGAGTGAATGATTATGCACGTTAATTCTGAGATGAAGATTGAAAGGAGAAGATTTGTTCACGTATGTTTGTTTGGATCACACATTGTTGAAAATAATACTTGGGATGAGTTTGTTTTAGGTCCGAGATACGAATAAGATTTGTTTGTTTCGTATTGAAAATTTTCGAAAATAATACTCAGGGTAAGTTTGTTTTAGTTCCGAGATATGAGTTTGTTACAAGCAAGAAATACATTTTGAGGAGTTTACGAATTAATCGTTACTCAACCACAAATCTTATGATACAACAAAATGGCAAAAGGGAAGTAATTTGGAAAAACTGAAAAAACATTGCAAAACTATTGCTCATAATTCTCATGAGATTTATCATTGTGTAATGTTGAAATAGGAGTTATTTGATATGATTATGAACAAAATTGAAAGGATAGGATTTGTTCATGTTACGTTCACGTATATTTAATAAGAAGTATAGGCCTAAGTAAAGTATACAGGGTGTTTCAGGAGGAATGTGCAATACTTCTCAGGATGATTCCTTACACCAAGTAGACAAAAAAGTTCCATGGGACCAACCCCCAAAATCGCTTTGTTACTGAAATAACAATGGTGGAAAATGAAGATTTTTAAAGAATATTAATTTTTCTAATATTTAGAGGCTTTAATGAGTTTCTGAAATGATCGATTCCTATGTAAAATTATCTGAGGAATTCAATGATACCACAAGTTTGTAACTTCAACAGTTATTGAGATAATTGGGAAAATATGCCAAAAAACTCCATTTTTCAACAATAAGGGTTATAACTGGATAAGGAATCATAGAATTGTATTTTTTATTAATGGAAGTTGAAAAGGGTCGGATACTAGAGAAAAATTTGGATGGCGGCGATTGTGTAAATCTTACCTGATCTCAGAAATGGCGATCAAAAATCGAAAAATTGACAAAACACAGCACAATTAATTGATGAATTTGTGTTTAGTAGCGATTTTGCGATTATTGATCGCTATTTCTGAGATTTGGGTAAGATTTACACAAACGCTGCCATTTAACTTTTTCTTCAGAATCCGACTCTCTTTAACTTTCATTAATAAAAAATACAATTTTATGATTCCTTATCCAGTTATAACCCTTATTGTTGAAAAATGGAGTTTTTTAAATTATCTTCTTGTGTTTTTTAGTTTTTTTTAAATTATCTCAATAACCGTTGAAGTTACAAACTTGGAACTGGTTTCATTGAATTCCTCAGATAATTTTACATGGGAATTGATTATTTTAAAACCTCTAAAAAGTTAGAAAAATTATTTTTTTTAAATCTCTATTCTCCGCCATTGTTATCTCAGTAACATTGTTATCTCGTGTTTGGGGTTGGTCCCATGGAACTTTTTTGTCTACTTGGTGTATGAATCAGTCAAGAAGTATTGCACATTCCTCCTGAAACACTCTGTATACTTAGGCGATATACTTCGCCTAAGTATAGGCGAAGTATATTTCGATAAGTATAACAGAAGTATAGGCCTACATGAATGCAGTAAACTATGAGAAAGTAGAAGTCGAATCACACTAAAATTATAAATTATTTCTATTTCTTAATATTCCTATTAGTATATTCGAATTAATAGAATGTATATTATAGAGGTCACTCAAAAACGTTGACTGGCATCGTCTGCTCCTTGTGAGATCCAACAGCTGATATTGTCAATTGGAGTTGTCATTTATAGTCGGCGCAATCTAAGTCGAAAACCCCCTCCACCTGAGAAATAGCTACGTTGTCATTTTGCGTGAAATTGAAACTTCTCCTAACGCAAACACATTCAGCTGAATGTTAAAAGTGACAGCGTAGCTTCGGAAAACTCACGCGGTGTTGTAAAACTCTCTACTTTTATGATAAACCAGCTGTTCGCAGCTCAAATATCCAAGTCGATTAGCTTCAATAACTCCAATCTTTTACATATGATTCATGCATATACCGCTCTCCTTACTTTGAAACTCTTGAGAGGCCAAATTACGATCTTCCGACTATTTTCGACATTTGGAAAAATAATTTCAATTGTTTTTGAACAACTTTCCCGCTTTCACCACCCACTTATCTTCTCAAACAAAAACGTTTCTAGATTATCGAAAATCTCATGTTTTCTGATGGAGTTGACTCGACATTGACAAACATATTCATGAATTGAAACATAATTATTGGTCGGATATAGAAAATTCAGAAACCATTAGAATGTTCGTATTCTCCTTGTCATTTTTATATAAAAAACTTTATTTTTACCAACCCATGATTGTAAGAGAAGTAATATACAAAAAAAGTAATATTTTCGCAATTTTTCAATTTTAAAAATCAAATTTCCTTTAAATCCTTCTACCCAGGAACTTTTTTAATACTACAGGCATATCAAGGATAAAATTCTATCTCTAGATATGGGGTTCAATCGCGAATTTGAAGATGTTCCAATTTTACACAATCTGGCAACGTAGCTATTTCTCGGGTGGAGGGGGTTTTCGTCAACTTAGATTGCGCCGACTGAAGCTACGCCTAGAGGATGTTTTTGGAATAGAAATAGACAATAGATGCTTTACATCGCCTGTTAGTGAGTACATCACCCACAAGAGGTAGACGAAGCCGCCGAACTTTTGAAATCAACTATTTGACAACCCTAATTGACAAAATCAGCTGTTGTAGCGCACAAGGAGCAGATGAAACCGCCTGGCTTTTGGCGTAACCTATACCAACAGCACTATCCACTCGTATGATAAACTTTCTATTATTCTGTTGCACTGGTGGCTCGTACCCACGAAACAGGTGAAGTGCTCGTATCTTTTACTGTACAGCACTTCACTTGTTTCGTGGGCACGAGCCGCCAGTGTTCTGTTGACAATTTTCTAAATTTCTAAGGAATCAATGAACGTTATTTTGTGAATTTAAAATGATAGCTAACAGTTTAACAACGTTATAAAACAATTCGGTTCCCTTATTAGGAACAAATGGAATAAAGTGTATTGAATAAAAGTTGAAATAAAGTAAAATTGTATAAAAGTATTGTGTGCAACTGATGTGCAAAAGGTTTGCCAAACTCGATAGATGACCGAACTCAGCTACGCTTCGTTGCACAAATATAGTCTGTCCAAGCAAA
>CM029548.1:2154255-2168342 GCA_017141385.1 Sogatella furcifera | reverse complement strand
GAAATAAGAAAAGGAAAAGTGAGGGATTCCCAAAAATACTGCTAATAAAGGGGGTTTATTTTGTGAGGTTTGGTTTTTAATCCTGGGTTCATTCCTTCTATTATTTTTTTTTGGTCGTTTCGGGAACCTTTATTTTTTTAAAAATTTCAACAAAAGTCTTCATTTTATTGAAATATAGCCGGTTTTTTTAAACTTTGAAGTTTTTCAAATATCGACATTAACGGACTCCATTTTGGATCAACTGTTTCCCGGGTATGAAATGGTTTTTATTGATGGGCGGTAGGGGTCTTCGAAAGAAAACAAAATTGTATTACTTTTGCTTTTTTTTTCATTTTTTTTTTTTTTTTTTTAAGGAAATAAATTTTTTGTGCATTTTTAACATTATGAAAATAAGATTCATATTCATTCAAAAGAAATTATTAGAAAAAACATAATACATATCAGAAAAATCATTTTTTGGGCCCGGATTTTTTTTTAATCGTATTTCTTAATTTGGGGGAAAATTTATTTTAAAAATTCCCCTTATTATTTTAAATTTTTCTCAAAAACTTTTTTCAAAATACAAATTCGAATTTTTTTCTTTATAATTTTTTTTGGGTTTTCATTTTTTTAAAATTTTTGTTAATTACTTTTATTATTTTTTTTTTAAAAAAAATTGTTTTTTTAAAAACACTTTTTTCAACGGGGGAAAACTTTCAAAACCCCCGATTTAAAATTTTGAAATTTTTTAAAAGTTTTTGAGATGTATACTTCAATTATTATTTTAAATCTATAATTAATTATTTTCTTGTTTGATATTTCCAAACGAATATTGCGGAAACGTTCCCAAACCCAAAACCCCACGAGAAAGTTTATACACTGTTAGATTTTTTGGCATTTTCGGATCTCGTAACTTTTTTAATTTAAACTTGAAATTTTTTTCAATCTCCCAAAAAATTTATTCATAACTAACGACAACGCACTTCCCCCCCCCCTTTCTGTCATCTTTCCCCCCTTTTTAAAAATTTTTTTTCAACCGTTTTTCTGAAAATATCATTTTGACAGGCAAATTTCAAAAATTTCCAAACAAAAAGTTTGGGGATGGGAAAAGACTCTACCCTCAATTTTTGAAAAAAAAATTTTGGGTTTAACTGAAAAATTTTGATCTTTGAGACTGTTAATAGTTTTTTAACCAATTTAAAATGATCATTTTCCATCTTTAAAATGTTTCCCTTTTTAACTGTGGGGTTTTTTTTGTCGAACTTTTTGAAATTTATCTGAAAAAAGAAAAGGGGGAAAAAAAGGAAAAAGGGGGTAAAAAAATTTGGGGGGGAGGAGGAAGGGGGGAGGAAAATGGGGGGGGAAAAAATTGGGTTTTTAACAAAGCGCTTCAAATGAATTTTTAGCAGTCAAGCGATTTTAGTTTTGATTTTTTCCCCCAATCAGTTTTACCCTTTCTTTTGTTTCATCGTAAGCTGACAAAGCCCAACGCTGATGTGGGTCAAAATTTTATTTATATGCCTAGATGTTTTTTAAATAAAGGGAAAATTTATAATTTATATTGTTGGTTTAAACCCCGTAAAAGGGAACAGATGAAAACAATTTTCGGGCAAAAGTTGAGGTTTTTCCCTTTTTGTTGAAATAAGCCAATAAGTTTATTTGATTTTTTTTACAATTTTTAACAAAAATGAATTTTCGGATACAATTGATATGATCGAAAACCAGTTTGGGGGGTGGGTAATAAATATTGTTTTTGTAATTTTCCTGAGTTGTACAGTGAACATTGTCCGTAAATGAACCATTTTGTTTTCAAAACACATCAGTCTAGCTGAGGTTGAGGCAGGTTTTGTCTTGAACCATGATTGTTAACAGTACTATTGTAAAACTACAAAATACAGGTAGTGGTATCGACAACATCTGTGTTTCTTATTTCCACCATTACTCATTGTTATCCCACATTGATCTTCTTGAATCTCTTCTGAATCTAAAGGAACAGTCAATGCTTATTGGTACAGAAATTACCAATTGAGGCTGCAGGAAAACATAAAAATTTTCAATGCATGGTGATTTCCTTAAACCAAAAACAAGATTTTTCATTTAATAAATGGTGAAATCAACTGAAGTTGATTAGTCTAGAGACTCTATATTCTCAGAAAACAGAGATGACTATTCCATTAGTACAATTTATACTGTAGATATGTTCTTTGATTACGTTCAGGGACCTCGCGTGGTTTTTTTGGTGCCCTGTGAGATTTTGGAAGGTGCCCCCCCCCCCTCCCATTACCAGACGAATGCAATCCAGCATATTATAATAATATTATATTCGAAGTCAAATTATAATAATATTATAATAAATAATAGTCATATTATAATAAATATATTACATTCAAAGACAAATATGATTCAAGCTGCCTAGCATATTCACATTTTTCTCATAAGCAATCCAGTGTTGCATGTGGTGTGGGAAAAATGATTATAGGGACTTGCTTATTTTAATGTAGCCCAACATATTGTTTTGTATTTTTATGTATTGGATACGTGATAAACAAGAGTCTACAGGAATTGATGAAAAATAGCTCCATTGAGCAAAACTGTCACATTGTACCAAATTTAAGGCTATTATTAAAATATTGAGTAATTTGTTTTTTTTATTTGCTTGAAAGCACATAAGAAAGGGAAAAATTCTTCTTCTTCTTCTTCTTCTTCTTCTTCTTCTTCTTCTTCTTCTTCTTCTTCTTCTTGTTCTCTTGTTCTTCTCCTTCATCTTCTCTCCCTCCTCCTCTTTCTTCTACCATTTTTATTCTCCTTTTTCTTCAACTTCTACTCTATACGCTTCTTTTGCCGTGTAAATTATTTTATAATGAATACACAGTGTAGTCCAAGCAAAGAAGACACTCTGGTAAGATGGGGAAATAACCGCTGCTCAATCAATATTGGTTCAAAAATTTTTAATTTGGTCTCAAATTGTAGATTAGAATGTTTGATACAACTTCAGTCCATATTCATGTCATTTGAGTCAATATTGATCGAGCTGTAGTCGTTCTCTCATCTTGCCAGAGGGTCTTCTTTGCTTGGACAGTACCCGTTCGGGCTAAGACAGTGGGAGAGAGATTTAGTAAGTATGTGTATGAGAAAAAGAGGTATTGAGAGTGAGCGAGAAAGTAAGTAAAAGAAAGAACGATGGTGGTTTCTACTTCAAAATACTGCCAATATTAAGGCGCCATGAGTTTTTTTTTTGTGAGGTATGGTTTTTGAATCCTTGGTTCGATTCCCTGCCTAGTTATATTTTTTGGTGCAGTTTCATTGAACGAATTTCCTTCTGCTATTTAGTTTTATTGACAATATTCAACAGAAGTCTTCAGTTGTATTGAAATATAGCTTTAATTGAAATCGTGTATCAATTATTGTCAACTTTTGAAGTTTCATTCAAATGTCGATCATTAACTTGGACTCCATTTGCTTAGAATCCAACTGATTCGGCGTATGAAGAATGTTTGTTATTATGCTCGATCAGGAAAGTCTGGTAGCGGTCTTCAAAAGCAAACTCAAGCGCATTGCTCATTACATTTGCTTGCTGTTTTGTTCATTTTTGTTTTTTGTTTGTTTTTTAAGGAAATAAATTATTATTGCTAGCACCTTTCTAAGGCACTTATGAAAATAAGATTCATAGTTCATTCAAAGAAAATGTATTAGACAAAACATAATATATGATCGAGTAAAATCATTGTTTGGTCGCGATTTTGAGATTTTTAATCGTGATTTCTTAATTTGGGTAAGATTATTTTCAAAATTACCGCTATTCCACTTCTGCTTCAGAATTTGATTCTCTTAAACTTTCATTAAAAAATACAAATTCGAGATTTCATATTCAGTTATAACACTTAATTGTTGATAAATGATGTTTTTGAGCATATTTTGTACATGAATTTCTCAATAACCGTTAAAGTTAAAAAACTCCTAACTGGCTCCATCAAGCTCCTTAGCTCAGTTTACATCGAAATCAATAATTTCAAAACCTGAATTAAATGTCAAAATTTTTTTTCTGGAAATGTCCATTTTTTCGTTAGTTTTAGGTTGGCAACAGAGCGCTTTTGGGGATATGGAACTTTTTACTCCACTATATAATCAGCCTGAAAAGTATCGCATAGGCCTACTGCTCCTGAAACAGCTTGTATATTCTTCTAGTTTTGAGCCATGTAGTACTTCAATTATTATTTTAAATCTATAATTAATAATTATTCTTGTTCTGATACTCCAATGCTTGAATATTGCAAGGATAACGTTCCCCATACCAAACCTCACGAGAAAGTTATATACACTGTTAGATTTTTCGGCATCTCTCGAGATCTCGTAACTTTTTATGACTACCTTACATCATACGAAATTTCTTTCAATCTCACCAATCATTTATTCATAACTAACCAGACAACGCATCTTCCCCCCTCCATTTCTGTCATCATATTCCACCCCTTCCCCCCTAAAATATCCTTTTCCAAGCCAGTTTGTGCAATGTTAAACAGGCGTATCATTCTGACAGGCGAGAACCGTTTCGAATAAAGTCTGTCCAAGCAAAGAAGACATTCTGGCAAGATGGGAAAACTACTCTAGCTCGATCGATATTAGTTGAAAAATTAGGAATTTGGTCTCAAACTGTAGGAAATATCTTGATCTACAATTTGAGATCAAATAAATAGTTTTTGAACCAATATTGACCTAGCTGGAGTCATTTTCCCATCTTGCCAGAATGTCTTCTTTGCTTGGACAGGATATAGCTAGGGGAGTATTGTTTTGATTTGTCGAACTTGTTGGAATTCATACATGCAAACCAAGAAAGGGGAAGAAGAGGAGTGAATGAAAAGAAGGAGGAGGATGAGGAGGAGAAGAAAGTGGTGGTGGTGGAGGAGGAGGAGGAGGAGAGGAAAGTGAGGGAGGAGGAACAAAAGTGGCCTCAAGGGTGTCCTTTTGAGACGGAAACCGACTGTACTTCAGAGTGAGGTATTATAATAGCAGTCAGGCGATTTTAGTTTTGATTTTTTACTTCAATCAGTTGTCTCGCTCTTTTTTTATTATCATACAGCTGACACAAAAAATTTAGATGGTTTTCTGTTCTCCTTGTGCGCTCCAACAGCTGATGTTGTCAATTAGCTTTGCTCAGATGATATTTTTTAAATCGAAAGAGAGAAATATGTTGTACATCAGCTGTGAGTTGGATACATCACTTAAAGGAGACAGATGAGACCGCCTAGCTTATTTATTTGTTTATTCAATAAATTATACAATAAAGGGGGAAAAAAATTCGCTCCGGCAACTGGCGGTCGGGAAAGATGCATTTCAAATTCTATGATGGCTCGAATCATATGACTTATAATGAGCTATTCAGGGTATGAATTCAAAGGTTCCGTTTTCGAACACACACATAAAAAACACAATTTTCGGGATCTTATTCGCCATTTTCTCTCCCATTTTTGATTGGATTTTTTTCGTTGATGGCTCGAATTGTGGGGCATAACAAGGGTATTATACACACCAATTTTCAAAACAATCAAGTTATTGGTTGATTTGTAGTGACTTTTATAATTTATATCCCCTAATTTCACCCCTTTCCCTTGGACCAATTTGGCTCGTTAACGAACTTGACCGAGATATTAGCACTAATGATTTTTGTGCAAAATTTGGTCGCTCTCCGACAAGCCTCTCGGGAGTTATCGTGTTAACAAGAATCTGTACATATATAAATACATATATAAATATATATATAGAGATATATGAATTCAAACGGACATTAAATTCGTGTTCTAGGGGCTCGGAAACGTGTAAAAAATATATCACATCATGAATTTTCGATTGTCAGGGCAAGACCAATAGTGCATTTTTCGAATGAACACAGACATCAAAGTCCAAAACGTCTTTTTCCCAAATTTCGATAGAAATATTCAAAATAGAGGGTATGTTCATAAGATTTTCGAACACTTACCACAATTCACAAATTTTTACACTCAGTTTTCACTATAGTAAGTTCGTTCGTTCATTGAAGGTTATTCTAAATTGAGATGCATTCCAATTTAGTCTTTATGGTAAATAGTACTTATTTCTTTTTTTAATTTTTCAGTTCTGTACGATGTACAATAATAATTTACAATAATTATCTAGTTTTTATTTAAAAAAATAAGTTTTTATTTCGAATCATGATTGTGAAAAGTACCCAAAATTTTGGTCTTGCCGGGGTGTCTTCTTTGCTTGGACGGACTGTATAGTTTGGTGAATATGAAACTGGCAACCAGCTGGTAGGCCTAGGCCCTTCATTGGGCTGTTGCGCCCAATGACAAACAAACAAACCCAAAATTTGGTACTAGTATTCAATATAACACAAGTAGTAGGTTATAAGTATTTGTGGCGAATCATCTGCTATTTGCCACTTGTGTGAAACATGTGATTAACAACTTGTATTAGTTTGTTTATTGATCGTATCAATGTTTTCAGTCTCAGTTTGTCATAAAAATGTCTAATCATTCATCAAGTCTTATACAATTTATTTAATCATAGGAAATCCGCAATCAAATTTATTTATCGAAGTTTTTTAGTTTATCAGTAGATAATTTGACACCTTGTGGGATCGGACTCCCCATAATATTGACTATATCTGTGATTTTTTTATTTTCCCAATAACTCATTGAGATCCTACTTTGCTCCATTTGAATCTGTACTGAATCTCAAGGAACAGTCAATGCTTATTAGTAAAGAAATTACCAATTGAGGCTGCAGGGAAACATGAAGGTTTTCAATGCATGGTTATTTCCTAACACCAAAAACAAGATTTTTTATTTAATAAATAGTGAAATCGACTGAGGTTGATTAGTCTAGAGACTCTATATTATTAGAAAACTTCTAATGAATATTCCACTAGTACAATTCATACTGTAGATATGTTCTTTGATTGCGTTCAGGGTCCTCGCGTGGTATTTTTGGTGCCCTGTGTGAGATTTTGGCAGGTGCCCCCCCCCCCATTACCAGCCGAATGCAATCCAACATATTATAATAATATTATATCCAAAGTCAAATTATAATAATATTATAATAAATAATAGTCATATTATAATAAATATATTACATTCAAAGCCAAATATGATTCAAGCTGCCTAGCATGTTCACATTTTCCTCATAAGCAATCCAGTGTTGCATGTGGTATGGCAAAAATGATTATAGGGACTTGCTTATTTTAATGTAGCCCAACATATTATTGTTTCGTATTTTTATATATTGGATACGTGATAAACAAGAGCCTACAGGAATTGATGAAAAATAGCTCCATATTGAGCAAAACTGTCACATTGTACCAAACTTAAGGCTATTATTAAAATATTGAGTAATTTGTTTTTTTTTATTTGCTTGAAAGCACATAAGAAAGGGAAAAATACATTTTTCACAGAAAAATATTGGGTATCATCAAAGATATTTCATTTCACCTGAAATAAAAATGTTTTATCGAAAAATCAATACCAAGCAAATTGAAGATTTCAGCCATTTTCACTGCTCTACCCAACCTTTCTTGAATAATTCGAAATAGTTCCGAATTCAGCCAGCAGATGGCAGTAGCAATAGGGTGACTTGCTTCAACTTCCATTAGACACGCCTCTAAGCTCCGCCTACGATCTAAATGGACGAAAACATCAGTTTGAAAACTTTCCAAATCCAACCAGTAGATGGCAGCAGTTGACGGGTGACGTTTCAGATTTGACTTGGACACGCCTTCATGCCCCGCCTGCTCTTTTCTTATTGGTTGACAGTGTTTCGTGAGTTCTGTCTCAGAAAATGGCTGCTAGCAAAAAAATATGGATGGTGTATCATACACAAGTGATTACGCTGATTCACTGGCGGCTCGTGCCCACGAAACAGGTGAAGTGTACAACAATACTGTACAATTTTACTGTACAACAATCATCAGCGGCTGATTCACTACATTGACGATATTTTACTTCTTGTTACTTAGGTCAGTACTAGACTCCAACAGTTTTATGCAGTATGAAATGAGATTAAAATATGATATCGCACTCCCATCTCATACTCATTAATTCTATTTTTATTCTATGAATATAATGAAATAAAACTCAAACTATTCATGATGTAATACCGACCTCATGCCAGAAAAAAGTTTGAAAAACTACAATAATTCTCTAAAAATATTACGGAGAAGTTTTTATCGGAAACTGGCTTGTGATTGGTCGATAGAGTGTAAGATGTTTGTCAGCCAGCAATAGAATCAAATTTAAGAGGGGCGTTTCTTGGCTTGCTTCATACATGGATAGTGGTTTTTCAATATTGATCAATTCATTAATTTGAATGAGTTTATGCAGAGGAAATAATTTCTTGTGGGTTCAAGTTGTTTGTGGAATAAGTTTTTGATCAAATAGTGAACAAATATTCCAATAGCCCACAATTTAAATTTTTAAAATACCCGTTTTGTATCAGCCGCCGCGGCGCCCCTTTGGCCGTGGCGCCCTGTGCGGTCGCACACTCCGTACACCCCACGCGAGGGCCCTGGTTACGTTATCTATCTATCCATACTTATGGAAAAAAGAGTTTTTCTCCCTAATAAGGATAGATGTAACAAATCGATTGTAAGACGAAAAGAGGAGAATTTACAAAAAGCAAAACAAACCAAGCGGGAAAAAGAAAAACAAAAATCAACCAAGATGAGGGCCTCCGGTTGAGAGCAGGCTAGCCAACACGAGCCTCAGTATTAATAATTAAAGCTACTTGTTTTCCTTCCATTCTTTTTCTCTCTTTCTCTTTTTTCTTCTCTATTTTCTTCCGAACAACATCTCCTCCCTACACTACAAATTAGTCCGCAAAGTATAACACACCCCGCTAAAGATTACTGGGATCGGAACCGAACTAATTCTTCTTCTGAAATCTTCTCTCTCTCTCTTTGTCTATCTTATTTTAGCCTTCATAAGTCTATCCCACTCTTTCCCCGGCATAAAAACCGCCCAATGACGAGGCTAATAATGCCGTAGCTAAATCTTGATCCCTCTCTGCATGCTTTTAGTGCGCTTTAATATTGCATGCTCAAAAGAAGAAGGCTGCTGAGCTGTTTTCAAGCTAATTTTTTTCCGTCGGTTCCTTACTGGCTGGCTGGCTTTTTTTCTCCTGTCGGTCTCATCTTTTCTTCATTCCATCTCTGAGAGTGGAAAAATCTCTGTACCTTTTGCAATGTTGTTGATGAGAGTGAATGATTATGCACGTTAATTCTGAGATGAAGATTGAAAGGAGAAGATTTGTTCACGTATGTTTGTTTGGATCACGCATTGTTGAAAATAATACTTGGGATGAGTTTGTTTTAGGTCCGAAATACGAATAAGATTTGTTTGTTTCGTATTGAAAATTTTCGAAAATAATACTCAGGGTAAGTTTGTTTTAGTTGCGAGATATGAGTTTGTTACAAGCAAGAAATACATTTTGAGGAGTTTACGAATTAATCGTTACTCAACCACAAATCTTATGATACAACAAAATGGCAAAAGGGAAGTAATTTGGAAAAACTGAAAAAATATCTATTGCAAAAAAACTCTATTGCTCACAATTCTCATGAGATTTATCATTGTGTAAAGTTGAGATAGGAGTTATTTGATATGATTATGAACAATATTGAAAGGATAAGATTTGTTCACGTTACGTTCACGTATATTTAATGAGAAGTATAGGCCCAAGTATAGTATATACTTAGGCGATATACTTCGCCTAAGTATAGGAGAAGTATATTTCGTTAAGTATTACAGAAGTATAGGCCTACATGAATGCAGTAAACTATGAGAAAGTAGAAGTCGAATCACAATAAAAATAAGAATTATCTCTATTTCTTAATATTTCTATTATTATATTCGAATGAATAGAATAGAATGTATATTGTATAGTGAAAGTGGACATCGTGGATAGACATATAACCTACATCTTAAACCTTCATCATCACTCATTCATCCTTTGCTTAAAATACTTGGAAACCAAGTCGCAATTGTAAAGAAAGAATAAAGAGGTCACTCTAAAACATTGACTGGCATCGTCTGCTCCTTGTGAGATCCAACAGCTGATATTGTCAATTGGAGTTGTCATTTAGCTATTCCTAGATGATGTTTTTGAAATAGAAATAGACAATAGATGCTTTACATCACCTGTTAGTGAGTAAATCACCCACAAGAGGTAGACGAAGCCGCCGAACTTTTGAAATCAACTATTTGACAACCCTAATTGACAAAATCAGCTGTAGCGCACAAGGAGCAGATGAAACCGCCTGGCTTTTGGCGTCACCTCTACCAACAGCACTATCCACTTGTATGATAAACTTTCTATTATTCTGTTGCACTGGCGGCTCGTACCCACGAAACAGGTGAGGTGCTCGTATCTTTTACTGTACAGCACTTCACTTGTTTCGTGGGCACGAGCCGCCAGTGTTCTGTTGACAATTTTCTAAATTTCTAAGGAATCAATGAACGTTATTTTGTGAATTTAAAATGATAGCTAACAGTTTAACAACGAGATAAAACAATTCGGTTCCCTTATTAGGAACAAATAGAATAAAGTGTATTGAATAAAAGTTGAAATAAAGTAAAATTGTATAAAAGTATTGTGTGTAACTGATGTGCAAAAGGTTTGCCAAACTCGATAGATGACCGAACTCAGCTACGCTCCGTTGCACAAATATAGTCTGTCCAAGCAAAGAAGAGCGTCTGGCAAGATAAGAAAATCACTCCAGCTCGGTCAATATTGGTTCAAAAATTATTGATTCGTTCTCAAATTGTAGATCAGAATGTTTCCTACAATTTGATATCGAATCAATGAGTTTTGAACCAATATTGACCGAGCTGGAGTCATTTTCTCATCTTGCCAGAGGCTCTTCTTTGCTTGGACAGACTATAGCTATCATAGAGTAAATTACTAGTAATGAGGAATTCAAAGAGAGACAGAAAACTGGGGAAAGTGAACAAGAAAAAAGCTGTAAAGGAAGTACGTAGAGACGGAAGGAGAATAAAGAAATGAGAAGGTAACGGAGAAGAGGAAAATGATGAGAGCAGAAGAAGAAAAGGATAAGAAGAAGCAGAAGTGGTAAGCTGAAGAAGGAAGAAGAATAAAAGGACAAGAAGGATAAGAAGAAGCAGAAGTACTAAGCAGAAGAAGGAAGATGAAAAACGAAGAAGGAGAAGAAGAAGCAGAAGAAGGAAGATGAAAAAGAAGGAGAAGAAGAAGAAGAAGGAGAAGAAGAAGAAGAAGAAGAAGAAGAAGAAGAAGAAGAAGAAGAAGAAGAAGGGAGATGAAAAAAGAAGAAGGAGAAGAAGAAGCAGAAGTAGTAGGCAGAAGAAGGAAGATGAAAAAGAAGAAGAGGAAGAAGAAGAAGAAGAGGAAGAAGAAGAAGAAGAAAAAAAAGAAGAAGAAGAAAAAGAAGAAAAAGAAGAAGAAAAAGAAGAAGAGGAAAAAGAAGAAGAAGAAGGAGAAGAAGAAGACGTAAAAGATGCTGTACCACGTTCGTTTCTGCCTCAGCATAGCAGCCAAGCCATTTCTGTGTGTTGTAGCAGAGAGAGGATATTTAATTAAAGCCTCAGGGCCAAGTTGATAGATTGAGTTCCAATACTACTCTACGCCGCTGCAAAAGAGACGGAGGAAGAATAAGGAGGAGAAGGAGAAGAAGAAGAAGAAGAAAGAGGAGGAGGAGGAGAAGGGTGAGAAGGAGGAGGAGGAGGAGGAGAAGGAGGAGAAGGAGGAGAAGAAGAGAAGATGAAGAGTAGATAGGAAAATTTAGCGATCGCAGCAAGTCTGGTTTGAGCTTTCCTTCATACATTTATAGTCTGTCCAGGCAAAGAAGACATTCTGGTAAGACAGGAAAACGACTCCAGCTCGGTCAATAATGGCTCAAATATCATGAATATGGCCTGAAATTGTATCAAACATTCTGATCTACAATTTGAGATCAAATTTATCATTTTTGAACCAAAATTTATCGAGCTGGAGTTGTTTCCCATCTTGGCAGAATGTCTTCTTTGCTTCGGAAGACTATACACTGCGTATTTATTAGTAAATACACGCTTCAAAGGAAGCGTGTATAGAGTGGAAGTAGAAGAAAAAGAAGGTGAAGAATAGGTGGGGATGGAGGAGGTTGAAGTGAGAAAGAAGAAGAAGAAGAATAGAAGGAGAAAGAGGAGGTTGAATTAAAGGACTAAAGGTTGAAGTGAAAGATGAAGATGATGAAGAAGAAGAAGACGAAGAAGAGGGAGAAGAAGGAGAAGAGGAGAAGAAGGAGAAGAGGGAGAAGAAGAAGAGAGTGAGAAGAAGAAGAAAAGAAGAAGAAGAAGAAGAAGAAGAAGAAGAAGAAGAAGAAAGAATAGAGAAGAAGAAGAAGAAGAAGAAGAAGAAGGAAAAGGAGAAAGAAGAAGAATAAGAAGAAGAAGAAGGAAAAGGAGAAAGAAGAAGAAGAAGAAGAAGGAGAAGAAGAAGAAGAAGAAGAAGAAGAAGGAGAAGAAGAAGAAGGAGAAGAAGAAGAAGAAGAAGAAGAAGAAGAAGAAGAGAAAGAAGAAAAAGAAGAAGAGAAAGAAGAAGAAGAAGAAGAAGAAGAAGAAGAAGAAGAAGAAGAAGAAGAAGAAGAAGAAGAAGAAGAAGAAGAAGACGAAGAAGAAGACGAAGAAGAAGAAGAAGAAGAAGAAGAAGAAGGAGAAGAAGGAGAAGAAGAAGAAGAAGAAGAAGGAGAAGGAAAAGGAGAAGGAAAAGAAAAACAAAAACCAAACTTAAGAGAGAAAAAAAATAATAGTAGGAGAAAGATGAGGTGGAAGAAAAAGGAAAAGAGAAGAAGAAGAAGAAGAAACGAAGGAGATGTATTAGAAGCCTGAATAGTGGAGCAAAATACTTGAAGATGATGAAGCCTCTAAGCTTTTGCTGCTTCTGCTTTCAAGCACACGCATATAAGGCTTTTCCTCCTACAAAGAGATCGACTCACAGGTTTCCAAGATGCCATGCTTTACTGCGTCTGTCCAACCAAAGAAGACATTCTGGCAAGATGGGTGAATGACACCAGCTCGGTCAAAATTGGTTCAAAAATCAAAAATTCTGTCTCAAATTGTAGATCAGTGTGTTTTCTACAATTTGAGACCAAATTTACAACCTTTCAACTAATATTGACCGAGCTGCAGTCATTTTCCTATCTTGCAATAATGTCTTCTTTGCTTGGACACACTTTGGCGTACTGCTTGGCTCTCTTCATATAGGTAATATCATAAGATCCATGAACTCCTTATAACGTTCTATGTTGTCTGTGTATGTCTGACGCTGAAAAGTAGGGCGGCTTCGTCTGTCTCTTGTAAGTGATGGTGCTCCTTGTGTGTTCCAATAGATGATGGTGTTAATTAACTCGGCGGTTTTGTTTATATCTTTTGTACGTGATGCAAGCTATGTATTTACAACTGATGTAAAGCATCTATTGTTTTTTTTCGAAATTGAAAAACTTCATCTAGGAATAGATCAATGAGATTTCCAATTATTGACAAAATCAGCTGTTGGAGTTAACTCTAACATCAGCTATTCGAGTTTACATCAGCTAATTGTAGAATTGATTTGACATCATCAGCTGATTTGTGAATTTCTGTTGAACCTTTCAGGCTTCAGCTGTACAAAACATTTGATTGAATATCATTACACAGATATTTTAGTACATTTCATTCGGAAAAATGCACTATTGGTCTTGCCCTGACAATCGAAAATTCATGATGTGATATATTTATTACACGTTTCCGACCCCTAGAACACAAATTTGATGTCCGTTAAAATTCATACATCTCTATATATTTATTTATATATATATATTTATACAGGGTGTTTCAGGAGGAATGTGCAATACTTCTCAGGCGGATTCCTTACACCAAGTAGAGAAAAAATTTCCATGAGACCAGGAGAAAAGAAGGAAAACAGGAATAGAAGTGAAATAAGCTGAAGAATAATGATAAGAAGAAGTTTAAGAAGAAGAAGAAGAAGAAGAAGAAGAAGAAGAAGAAGAAGATGTAAAAGAGAAAGAGAAAGAGGAAGAGGAATAGCATACTACAGTCAGTCCAAGCAAAGAAGACATTCTGGCAAAA